>SNQJ01S0269077.1:0-11797 GCA_010110895.2 Picea sitchensis
CCTCCTGGTACTCTCAACAAGCCAAGGTGTCAAGTTTGATTTTTTTTTTCAAATTCAAAGGTTGATCAAGTCAAAGTCAAAGGTTGACCAAGTCAAAGAAGTCATGGCTTACTCTATGAAGTCAGAAAACAAGTTAGAAGGGGCTTTGAACTTCATAACATGGAAGGAAAGTATTGACCTCATCCTTGCCAAGAATAAAGTCCTGGATATCGTGAAAGGCAATATCATGGAACCACAATTTGAAGCAGGAAAAGAGAAGGAACCTCAGAATGTTGCAACACTGGAGAAGTTCAAGGATAATGACATTAATTCTATGAGTATCATAGTGGACTCTGTAAAGGATCACTTGATACCCTACATTTCTCATATTGACTCATCCAAGAAGATGTACGATGCCCTAATAAACCTTTTGTCCGTCAGAAATATTGGACAAGTGATGAGTATGGAGAATGAATTCCATGGCACAAAGATGACAAATGATGACACCATAGCTTCATAATTTGTGAGGATTTCTCAATTGAGAGATAAACTACAAGCTATTGAAGAAGCCATCCCAGAAAAGTAAGTTGTGAACATAACACTCAATGGTCTCTCTAGATTAGGGGATGTATTTTCTGCAAGCATGAATACAAGGAAGGAGTTTCCAACATTAGAAGAACTTTGGACATGTTTTGCACAAGAAGAGACAAGGTTAAAATCCGAGGGAAAACCTCAAAAGGAAGAAGATGCTCAATCCTTTGCAACAAATTTTAAAAGACATGGAGGAAAGAAAAGATTTGATTCAAGAAATAAGTTTAAGAGAGATATTTCAAAGGTATAATGCTTTGAATGCCATGATTATGGCCACTACAAAAAGAATTGTCCTAAACTAACAAGGAAGAGAAAAGAGAGACATCAGGCATCAACTACCAATGATGAAGAACCTTCAAAGAAGACAAAGCATGATGAAATAAATTTCTTCTATTATTCAACTCTTACTGGAACCATTAAAGATGGCGCGTGGCTGATCAATAGTGGGGCTTCAAGGCATATGACAGGTGACCGTAAGAATTTCTCAAGCATGAAGGAAAATGAGACACCTCATAAAGTAGAGCTTGGAGACAAGAACTCTTATGCAATCAAGGGAATTGGACAAGATACTATCAAAATGGAATCAAGTAACTCTATCCACCTTAGTAATGTTTTATATGTTCCTGGTTTGAAAAATAATCTAGTATCTATTTTCTATTTAGAAAAGAAAAGAGAAAGAGTAGATTTTGTGGATGGAAAATTTATTGTATGGTCTAAAGAATCCAAGATAGAAAACACTAGAGTTATTGGAACTCTTGAAGGAAGGTTATATAAACTTCTAGGTCAGAATAATCAAGCCCTAGTACATGATGAAATCAATCCTAGCGAGTTATGGTATAGAATGTATGCTCATCTTCATTATCAAGCCTTGCCATCCTTAAAAAAGATGGTTGTAGGCATACTAGAATTGCAATCTGTACATGAAGGTGTGTGTAGAGGATGTGCACTTGGGAAGAACATTAAGAAACCTTTCCCAAGCAGTGAGAATAGATCCAATGGGATATTAGACCTAATAAATTTATATGTATGTGTACCTATGCCAGTGAAGTCTTTAGGAGGATCTCTTTACTATGTAACGTTCATAGATGACTTCTAAAGAAATACATGGTTGTATATGTTAAAGACTAAGGATGAAGTATTTAGCAAATTCCAAGAATTCAAGGTTGAAGTAGAGAACCTAACATATAAGAAGATCAATACCATAAGATATGATAATGGAGGAGAATACACCTCCAAGGAGCTCATTGCATTTTGTAAGGAAGTTATGATTAGGAGGGAGCTCATTGTCCCTCACAATCCTCAACAAAATGGTGTGGCTGAAAGAAAGAACAAAACCATTGAAGAATCAATCAAGGAAATGATGAATGATAAAAAATTATCTATGTTCCTATGGGGAGAAGTAGCTATGACAACTGTTTATGTTCATAATATAAGTCCACATAGAATATTGAATAACATGACTCCTGAAGAAGCCTTCTCAGGAAAGAATCCAAGCATTGAACACTTGAGAATATTTGGATGTCCTGTATACATTCATGTTCCCAATGATAAGATAAATAAGTTGGAACCCTCGGGAAAGAGAGGAATATTCGTTGGTTATAGTGAATCATCAAAAACATATAGAATCGATGTTCCAGGTCAATAGAAGATTGAAAAAAGTAGAGACGCAACTTTTGATGAAAGGATTTCATTTAACAAGTGTATAGAAGAATACATATAATCCAATGAAGAAAAGGAACATGAAGATACCAAAGAAGAAAGTACATGTTATCCAGAAAAATCAAATGAAGAACAAGAACCACCACATGAATCTATGGAATCAACTATTATACATAAGACAAGAAAAAGACTAGCATGGCTTGAAACTACTTTGCATGAAGTAGAAAATCATAAGGTTCCCACTAGTACTTTCATAAAAAGCAAGAAACCCAAAAGGTTGACTAGTTATGCGACACTCATGACAAGTTTGGTTAATGCAAAACCTTCCACCTTTGAGGAAGCAATTAAGAAGAAAGAATGGAAGGAGTCCATGATGGAATAATACCAATCCATCATGAAGAATGATGTATGTGAAGTTGTGTCGAGACCTAAAGAGAAGTCTGTAGTGACTCTAAAGTGGGTTTATAAGATAAATCATGTTGTAGATGGAAGTATTGATAAGTACAAGGCGAGATTTGTGGATAGAGGGTTCTCCTAGAAGGAAGGAGAAGATTATGATGAGACGTTTGCTCTGGTTTCCAAATATACATCTATCAAGAGCCATAATATCTCTATCAACGTCCATGGGTTGGAGTTTACATCAGATGGATGTAAAGACCAACTTTCTCAATGGAGTGATTGAGGAAGAAGTGTATATAGAGAAACCTCAATATTTTGAGGTACACCCAAAAGAAACCCATGTATGCAGATTGAAGAAGACCTTATATGGACTCAAGCAAGATCCAAGATCTTGGTATGCACACATTTATAGTTATTTGATGAGACTTGGATTTTCCAAGAGTTATGCTGATCCAAATATCTATTAAAAGGTTGTGAACAATGCACCTATTATCCTACTATTATATGTTGATGAATTGTTCCTGACAGGTGCATAGCCTCTCATTATTCAGTGTAAGAAGGAGCTATCCACTGAATTTGATATGAAGGATCTTGGTATCATGCACTACTACTTGGGACTAGAAGTGTGGCAAAAGAGTGGTGAAGTATTCCTAGGACAAGGGAAGTACGTTGTAAATATCCTTCAGAAGTTTGGGATGATGGATTGCAAATCCATGGCAACTCCCATGGTAACAAATTTGAGGAAGTTGAGAGACTCTGATTCTGATTCAATAGACTTGTTCCTGTACCGACAATTTATTGGCTCCTTGATGTATTTGGTAAATACTAGGTCAGGCATATTCTTTGTTTTGAACATGTTGAGCCAGTTCTAGGTCGAACCTAGACAATAGCATTGGGTGGCTACAAAGCATATCTTGAGATATCTTCATGGGATGATAATGTATGGTTTGAGATATGCCTCAAACAGTGAAGTAAAGTTGTATGGATTTACCATTTCAGATTGGGAAGGGAGTGCAGAATATAGAAAGAGTACTTATGGACTGTGTTTCAGTTTAGGTTTTGCTATGATTTCATGGGCTAGCATAAAACAAAAGTCTGTTGCACTCAACAATGCAGAAGCATAATATATTGTAGCTTGTGATGCTTATATGGAAGCAGTGTGGCTCCATAAGCTGGTTTATGGACTATTTGATTAGTTGTTGGATTCAACCTTGATATATTGTGATAACCAGAGATGTGTGAAGCTCTCAAAGAACCCAATGTTCCATGACAGGTCGAAGCACATTGATATCAAGTATTATTTTCTCCGTGATAAAGTCCATAGGGGAGAAGTGGTTCTCCAGTATATCTCCACTAATGAGAAGACTACAGATATTTTGACAAAGCCTTTGTCCAAGATAAAGTTTGCATACTTGAGGGACAAGCTGAGGCTCGTGTAGATTTCTCCCTTGGTTGAAAGGGAGGATATGACTTCCTCGGTTGGGAGGGAGCACTGATATGTGGCATCATGGACTATCAATGAGCTGTGGATATGTATCATGCTAGTACAACTTAGATATGATCATACAACTTAGATATTATGCTTGCATCATGCTAGATATGATCATGCTAGTACAACTCAGATATGATACAAATGGTTGGAGTTGTTGATACAATGGCCTGAGAAGCATCGTGATAGTATAGCTTAGAGGTGGACATACAACTTAGAGATGATGCTTGCATCATGCTAGTTATGTTCATGCTAGTACAACTTAGAGATGATGTTGATGAGCCACATCATGATAGATATGATCATGTGAGTACAACTTAGAGGTGGCATACAACTTAGATATGATGCATTGGCATCATGTGAGACATGTCATGCTAGTATGGATTAGAGATGATAATACAACTTAGGGATGATGCAGGAGGGATTGTGGCATGCTAGATATGATCATGTGAGTACAACTTATATGTGGCATACAACTTAGAGATGATGCATTGTCATCATGCTATATATGTCATGCTAGTACGACTTAGATATGATCATACAACTTAGAGGTGACATAATGAGGCATTGATCCACATATGCAAGTACATCTTAGAGATGGACATACATGTTAGAGATGATGCATTGGCATCATGCTAGTTATGTTCATGTTAGTACGACTTAGAGATGATCTAGATGATTCTCCAGATCACGCCAATACAACTTAAATATGATGCATTCACATCATGCTAGTACAGATTAGAGGTGATGCAACTGGTGACATTATTGATGAATGATGATATCAAATTATATAATTGTTGTGGAGACTGTATGTCTCTGGATAGTAGCTATATGCTATTGTGGTGGATGTGATCCACTAGTAGTGACTGTATGTCACTGGTTAGTAGTTGTGTGTGACTAGGAGTGGTTGTATACCACTGGACAATAGTCATATACTACTTGGATATAAAATTTGTGTTCTATTGGATGGAATTTTGATTTCCATGGAGACTATCACTAGTGTTGGATAGTGATGTTGGTGATCGTGATTTGATCTGTGTGATCATGAGATAGCCTGTGTAACTATTGGTGTTTCTACCAGTTGAATGGTTTGTTTTTCCTCAATACCATTTCCTGTAATACCTCCCTAGCTAGGAGGGAGTGTTGATATTATGGTAGCTATGGGATGTATTAACCTCTACACATAACCTTTGATGAGACTAGAATATTCCGGGAAGCAAGAGAAACTCTAAATAGTTGGTTAAGAACCCTAGAAGACAAGTCGACTCAAGAGAATAATTTATATTGAATTATTAGCCTCCAGAAGGAGAAGTTGGCTCAGTTAGGTCACTTGGAGGACTATAAATAGAGGGTGATTGAGATCATTTTCACTCACTCACTCTCACAACTGCATAAGGATTAGTGGTGCGCATGACTGGAGGAGAGCTGCAACTACTGGAATAGTGACTTGGTATTTGGTTATGGTTTGGAATTTTTGCTTGGTACTCTATATTTGGAGAGAGGTATGCTACCTTGGTTGGCTATTAGTTCTAGTGATTACTTCCATAATTATTCTTCCTGTCAAGGTTAAGGTGCTCGGGGGTGGCCTTTTTTCCTATGGTTGGGTGACAATATAGTGATATTGTCTATGGTGAAACAAACACACCTATTATTTTAACATAGACCACCAACCACCCATCAAACATGACCTGTAGTGGGACTATCTTTAGACATCCCCTTGGGCATAAGAAAAAATTCACTGATAAGTTATCTTTTTGAAATTTCACTAGAATTAATGTAAATGTATTGCTTAATTCAACATTTTTTTTTATAAAGTAGTTGGTTGCATGTGTACTATTGGAAAAAGTTTTCACGCTTCTAATAAATTTTTGGCCTAATGTTTGAACATACTAAATGCATTGTGTTTACTAATATCATTGATTTTATGTTCAATATTTTTTTAATTAGGATTTTGATGACAAGTGACCTTTTCTACCATCCATCATTACACCCAACTACGATGTAAATCAAAAGAATGTTTCTAAATGAGCACAATTTGGAGATGAGACATGTCAAGCATGGTTTAATCAATCACCTATTCAATTCCCACTATATCTTGAGTTACCAATTTAGAACATATATAGTAACACTGGTTCTTCACATGTTGGGGATGAAGATGATGATATGGAGGTGATCCAGATTGGATCATCATATATTTTTTCATCTATCTTGGTACTTTTTGGGTGGAAAAAATTGGCGGAATTTGCTTGCACAAACATTTTTGCGGTAGGTCCCAATTTGGAAAATTGGGGTCTAGAACCTTCCAGATCCATGTTGAGGAATTAATGGATTTTTTTAGGGTTATAGTGTCCAAAAATTGTGTACGCACCCTTAGTGGTGTTATACACTCTGATAATTTTCCAACGGTGCAAAAATCGCCTCAATAAGAGCTTGTATGAGAATGTTATGACTCCCACAAGTTGACATAACTTATTGACCCTCAGTGGTGTTCTACACTTTGATAAATTTCCAATAGTGCACAAATCACCTCAATCGAAGCTCTTATGAGAATGTTATGACTCCCATGATTGGATGCCACATCAACCCCTATTAATAAAATGTCTAGGGCTAGCCACATGTGTATTTTCAAGAAGATTCTAGAGGGTCTAAACCTGATCACTAATTGAGGATTGAGGAAGTCAAAACCTTAACCCTAGATGACTATCAAGATATGTTAAATACTGGGCCACTAGGAGTAGAAAGGGTTCCATTATTTAGCATTGTTTTTGTTCCATAGATGAGTAGAGCATCTAGGAGTGGTATTTTGAGAGCATGACAGAGGAGGAAAATATTCTAGAGAATAGAGAATAGGCATCACTTTCTAGCCATGTTTTCTACCGTATTGGGTTTCCTAGGATATACCTTGTGTTTAATTGTGTGTGGATGGCGTGTTCTTTTTCTAATTCCTTTCATTTTTGTATTTCAGTTATTTCATAATTTCAAGCAAAGCTAGTAATTAATTAATTTGGGATCCAAGAAAAAACAGTTTGCATAGTATTAGATTTCAAAATATGATAAGATCCATTTTGACAAATTGTTCCAACTGAATTTCCAAGGTAGTTTACAAATCATATTGGTATCAAATTAGTTTTTTTTGGGGTATTTGTGGAAATTTGTAGGATCTAATAATTTTCTTAAGAATAAAGTCATAGAACCCTAGCCACAACAAATGAGTCTATTAACAAAAACCCTCAAGATTCAACATAAGAGAGATTTGTGAGGTTGGAAGATAAATTTGTTGATATCTCTTGCAATATGACCCTCCTCATGGTAGCTCTGGAAAACAATATCGAACCATTCAGGGAGGTTGCAGGCTCTAACTTAGAGATCATATCAAAGTGGAAACTAGGATATAATGAAGAATTAGAAAAGGAGTCGATGAAAGAGCTTGAGAGAGAGAAGTCAAGTTCCATTTCCATTACCCCATTCACAATATTTATTTAAAATGGAAGAAAAAGTGGATATTAAGCCATACCAAGGTGAGATCAGTTCATTAAAGTTGAATATTTGGTTGCAAAAATTATAGGTCTATTTTAGTGTTCACAATATAGATGAGGAGCATAAGATTTCATTTTCTCGAATGAAATGAGAAGGCCATGCATTAACCTAGTGGGAAATTCACACAAAGACACTTTATATGGAGGGTGATCCACCAGTAACTAAGTGGGAGAATTTAAAAACCCTTGTTAAGTCCCAGTTCTACCCTATTAGGTATGTAGAGGACCAATGGATCCATTCACATTACTTCAAGCAAAGGAAAGGGTAGAGTGTGCAAGTGTTGAAATAATGTAACTGCAAAGAGTATTCTAATTATTATTGATGTATTATTCATTAGATCAATCCCCTTTTACAGATTGATCATGTCGGGTATTGTAATTGGCCAAATCTCATTTTGTGGATTGGTCGAAGCCTAATTGTAATGGGCTAAATGAAAAGTCATCCCTAGAATATATTAAAGTGGTTATAACCACCCAGATTGAGAAGTTGACCCTGCCAGTGAAAAGGCACCTCACTCCAACGCCTGCCAGATTGTATAAATAAGAGAGGCTAGCGCCTCATTTGGACACACACCCACTTGTTCATCAGAGCACAAGTCTGAAGCTACAGTTGGAGAAGAAGAGAGAGAGAGAGGCACACTACTTGGGAGAGAACTTTCTGTCTTGTTTGATTTATTCTCTTGGCATTGTATTGGCTATCTATATTAAGGAAGTTTTTGCTGGGTTTTCTCCCCCATGAGGGTTTCCCAAGATAAATGTTGTGTCTCTTGTGATTGTGTATTTCTCAGTGATCCTATCTATGCTATGGTTATCTAATGAATTGAAAAGAAACATAACAATAACTTAAACATTAACATGGTATCAGAGCTAAGCTGAAGAGAGCATCTTTCACAAGAAGAAGAAAAACATCACTGTTGTCGGACATGCAAATTAGGGATTTTTATTGAAGAAGAGTTTCAGCCTCAAAACCATCTAGAAAAGTTTTCCCTAACCCAAGGATTTATTTGGCACCTTCAACGCACATTTTCAGTGGGTAGATCTCCCGAAAAGTGAAACCCTAGTTTTCACCGGTACCAGAAAACCAGAAAACTAGAAGTACCAGAAGTACCAGAAGTACCAGAAAACCAGAAGTACCATAAAATCAGAAGCACCAGTCCAGAAATCCGCTGGTCAGGTTTGAGGGGGTAAATGTTGGATTTTCAGAAATCTGACAGCACCAGCTTAATCACCTCAGCTCAACGCATCTATCCCTTAGATCCGAATTTCAATATTTGAAGTTTGAAAAATTAGGGTTTCCTCATAAAACCCTAAGTTGCAGTTGCAGTTGCAGTCTCAGAACTAGTTGCAGTATCAATTTCAGTTGCAGTCTCAGAACTAGTTGCAGTATCAATTTCAGTTGCAGTACTAGTTGAAGTATCAACCGTAGTACCAGTTGCAGTCACCCTTGAAGTTTTTAAGAGTTGGTGATCATTGCCTCTGCTACCAGATGGTTCCACTACTTGCAAATGCTATCAGAGGTATGTACTCACATATGTTTAAATTGTTAAGCGTTAAAGGGTATTTGTAGGAGAAGGGATCTATTGCCATAGATCCAGAAGGATCTCAAGATCCAACACATTCAGAGGAATAGTGCAACCCAGGTGTGATTATTCTAATATGCATCTATTTGTTATGACATTATTTTGATCAATGTTGCATGTTGTAGCTATGACCATCAGTCAAACCTTTGGTCAAAATCCGAGTCAAGGTATTAGATGCATTAAAAGTTGAGATAATAGAGTTTACCCTCTAACCCAACCTTCTGTCAAGATATCATATTGTATTAGTACAGAAGACAGGTTGAAGAAAACACACTCATTCTTAAGGACAAGGCTCTAGGTTCCAGGAGAAACCTCTTGTGTTAGTTCCAGGTTGCCATGGAGTAATGGTTGATCACAACACTATAAGAGTGTTGACCTCATTTCATATTGTATTTCTTACTTTTGATCCTTAATTCAGACATGTCACAAGTGATAGCTTTAAAGGAGCTACTGTGATGATTATTCGTGCTATTGTTTTATCTACTACTATCAAAAGAGTATTATTCTTACTTGTTGACCTTGTTTCAGGTCACAAGTGATAACTTTGAGGAAGCTATAGTGAAGGTTGATGAAGGCAACATATTATATGAGACCTGAAGCAGACTATGTACATGACCATATACACTCATGTACCAAAGAAGATGAAGAAGAAGCTATCTCTTGAGATTTAGAGTATCTCATATGAAGATTGATTGAAAGGAGCAGAAGGCTCCAAAGATGACCGAACATTAGAACGGGAAGCATAACTCATTTGAAGCCTGAATTTGTATTTCACATATAGACGTGGTATTCAACACCAAGTATACCCTATAAGAGACGATGAAGTCCTTATAGACTCAAAAGAAATCGAGAGTAATCCTGATCTCAGAAAGTATCAGATGAAGAGTCAACTTCCATGACTGGGAGACAGATACTGTGAGAAGACTAGATCGTAGGTTAAGAAACTTCTAGGAGATATGAAATCTCTTGGGAAGATTCCTTTGTTTCAGTGACATAGAAGGAATCCAGTCAGAAAGACTAGGATATGGATTCTTCTGTGAGAAGAGAAGTCAGTATTGACTTCCAATATTGATCTATACAGATCAAACATGTTGCAGATATACAAAGCCCGATGTATGTCCATAGGATTCTCCCAACAAAAGGGAGAAGACTACGACGAGACACTTATTGAAGAAATAGTTCCAGTATTTATGAAGACAACCAAAACAACCATGAATCATATATAGTATGAGATGCAGGGGGAGAAATCCCCATATTTAAAATTGAGTGGCAATTGGTGTAGTACATTAGTTGGGTCATGGAGACATGACTACAATGAAAGATAGAGTTACCTCCATGAAAGAAGAAGATATATCTTTAGTATCAGTTATTGAGCCACCCTCAGTTTCAGATGAAGCTGTTTCCATTATAGAAGATGAGGAGTCACTCTCAGATTTTAGCAGCCACAGTGAGGATGAAGCAATCATTCTCAGCCATAGATAAAGTGCAGGTGTAGAGTCCCAGTTCCAGAAGGAACAATTGCAGAGAGAGTAGAGGACACACTCCGAGACAGTGAGACAGATAAGAGCTCTACATATAGCACATAGAGAGAACATATGATTGTGAAGATTGAGTTGCAGCTGAGCAAGTGTACCAGACTGGTACAATGTAATGAGAAAAAATAATGATTTGAAGAGTGAAGATAGAAAGACCCATGTCTTCTAGTTGAGGAAGGATCTGTACGTGTTGAAGCAAGCTCCTAGAGATTGATATTGCAGAGGATAGACCATTTTCTGACGAGTTTGGGCTTTACCAAGAGTAAATCTGATTCTAACCTCTACTTCAAGGTTATGAATGATGAGCCGGTGATATTGTTGTTGTATGTGAATGAATTATTCTTAATTGGAGAAGAAAAACTCATCACCGAATGTAAGAAGAAGATTGCTTCAAAATTTGAGATGAAATACCTTGGCCTAATGCATTATTTCTTAGGTCTTGAGGTATGACAGAGCCCAGAGAGAATATTCCTTAACCAAGGGAAGTATGCAGTTGAAATCCTGAAGAGATTTGATATGTTGGAGTGCAAGTCCATGAATACACCCATGGAAATGAAGCTAAAGCTTCTGGTCGACACTTTGTCAGAATTGATTGATGCCACACTGTATAGAAAGATCATTGGATCGTTGATGTACCTGGCGAACACCAAACCAGACGAACACCAGATCGTTGATGATGCTCCAACCTTCGTGCTGTGATGTTGTTGTTATTGATGATGCTCCAACCTTTGTGCTGTGATATTGTTGCTTTTGATGTTGTATCAGCCTTGTGTTGTTATTGATGATGATGATGTATTAGTGTTATACTAACCCATGTTGATGCAGTTTATGATGATGATGCCACTTCAAATTCCTCCTGAATTTGATGATGATGATGCCACTTCAGCTTCTTGTTGTAGATGATGATGATGATACCACTTCAGCTCCTTGCTGAAGATGATTATGATGATGATGATGTCATTTCATCCTTCTTTCTAAAGATGATGATGATGATGCCACTTTAGCTGCTTGCTGAAAATGATTATGATG
>SNQJ01S0269078.1:1531-11797 GCA_010110895.2 Picea sitchensis
AGATTTTAATTTTTACACAAGCTTAAAAACTAAACAAAACTATGCTTGGACCTGGTTTCATTTTTACACAAGATTGAACCAAAGGAAACTATGCTTCAGGTAGCTAGTTTCATTTTTACACAAGCTTGAACCATAGAAAATTATGCTTGCAACTTCCCAACTCATGGTTGGTACTTAGCCCCCAGATTAAGAATCTAGTGGCTCAAACTTCAGCATGAAGTCCAGAGGCTATAAGCAAATCCCCCCCAAGCTTCATTTCATCCAACTGCAAAGGAGAATGAAATGAAGCTTCAAATACTAGACGAAGGACTTGACTCAAATAGAGAGGGGGAAAACTATTTCATTTTTTAACGAGCTCAACACAGAAACAAGAACTATGCTCGTAACCTCTGTTTCATTTTTTAACGAGGTTTCCATAGAGACAACAAAAAAAAATATCCTCGTAAGTGGTTTCATTTTTTAACGAGCTTGAAATCAAAAAACCATGCTCAAAGACCTCTGTTTCATTTTTTAATGAGGTTGCCTCAGAGACGAAAAAATTGTCCTTGGAGTCTTCTTGATCATGGATACCAAGAGGACAATGCTCCAGAAGGAGACCATGTCAAGGGACAAAACTCAGTCATGGCTTCCAAGAGATCTTCGTTGGAAGGAATAAACACACTCTGGAAGGATACCATGTCGAGGGTTGCGACAAGAGTAAAGAGATCATGCTCTAACAACCCTATTGAAGAGATCACCATGTCTACTACTGGATATAAGTTATTATAAGTTGAAACCATGGGCGACAATGCCACATAATGGACCTGTGGCGAGGGTGATACCGTCTGCATATAAGAACCATTTATGGAGGCAATCCAGTCGAGGTCAATGAATGAAAGTTGATCAACAGTCACAATTCTTCCATCGTGAGGGAAATATATCACACGAAAAAGAGTGGACACAATAGCTTTCATGGCATATACATAATATTGCCCAAGGAGTAAAGAAAAATCCAAGGGGTCTTGGACTACCATGACATCGATAAAGACAGTTTTCCCTCCCAAAGTTACAGGAAACTAAGGAAGGGTCCCTAAAGGTTGACTAGTTCATCTATTAAAAGCTAACAGATTATGCGTAACCAGTGCAAGTGGAGGACAACCCAAAGCTTTCCAAGCAAAAGAGCACAAAATACTAACAGATGCACCTTCATCTATCAGTGCCTGAAGAATGTCTTGACCACAAACTTGTACTATAATATGGAAAGGAATGTGAGAGGGAAGATGAGGAGTCTGATTAGCACACCCCAATCAAAATGGATGGTCGCATTACTTGGAGAGGGTTTCACAAGAGAAGGAGGAATACCCTCCGACACGGAAATTCTATATCGATGAGAAAAATGTGGGAAGTATCGAGTTTACTCTCTAGCAATAGAGGATCGTAGATGGAGAGATCAGATCAATTACTTGGATTTCATTCTCCAAGGAGAGAATGGGTTGATGGATGGAAATGGATCGACCACTTAGGTGACCTTGTCTAATGGGAGAGTGGGACTGACCAAGATGGGATCCGGATCGCCCGTTTTAGTTTCACTCTCTGAGGGGAGAGTGGGATTGGCCAGGAAGGTATGAGATCAACCACTTTGTCAGGTGGTTCAACTAAGGATGTGACAGATTGAAGACATGATCAACTTAAAATTGACCTTACAGAAGGGACCATAGTGATAATTCCATCAACTATTGGAGGGTTTATAGAAATCTTACAGTAAGCAGCTGAAAGTTGAGGACGTAAGCTTGATCATGTCTTCAGTGATTTCGAAGTTTTTATATGAGGAAAAGATGAGTTGAATAGGCTGCATAGCTATACATGGGAACTTGACTCTACTTTTCCTATTTAACCATATCATAATTCAATGGGGGGTCATTGTTGGTTGTGGAGCTTTGATTATCTTCTGATTAAGAATTCCTTGCTTTAGAGCCATGTTTATACCCCATGAAGTATTTACACCCAGAGTATGTACACTCTTCCATGTGGGTGAGTGCAGAGGGGGGTTACTCCTTTTGTGGGGTCTGGGGGCAAGCAGGACCCTAGCGGGGGGTTCGGGGGCGAAGTCTCCGAAGCAAAAATTGCCTTAATAAAAGTATATTGTAATTTCCTTTTAAATGCACGGACCATTCATTATAAGGTGGCAGTCTAGCAGTAGGAATTATGTTAGAGGGTTTTTCCTAGAGGAAACCCTCTTTTATGAAATGTATTGTGACTATGGATGATGGTGAATATTGTATTGACTGTGAGAGAAAGAAGAGGAGATTACAGGTAGGTTTTTCGTAGGTTGTATCCCTTCATTTTCTTTGGATAATCATAAAGGAAGGACGACAATTTCTCTGGGCCGTAGCCCCTTGGGTGAACCATTAAATCGTATTCTCTTGTATTGTGTGTCTTATGTGTTACGGTATGCACATTTGTTTTATTTTATTTGCTCCGCGGTCCTATTTTTAAACAACGCCCAGTATCGAGCATAAAGGTAACTTCAGCGAGGAAAAGAGAGGGTTCCCTAGTTGAGAGTGGGAACAATGTTGGAAGATGGAAAGTTTAGGGTTGAGAAATTTAGCAGCCAAAACTACCGGTTATGGAAGATGCAGATGGAAGACTATTTATATCGAGAAGGATCTATTCTACCATTGAGTGGAGTAGCAAAAAAAAGCCGACGGCCATGAAGGACAAAAAATGAGAGATTCTTGATAGAAAAGCTCTAGGAGCGATACGGTGACTTTGGCGACATCAATGTCTTTCAATATTTTGAAAAGAAAAGACAATGAAAGGGTTTGATGGACATGTTGGACAAATTGTGCGAAAAACTCGGCATCGAATAAGGTATTTCTAATGAAGAGATTATTTAATGAAGATGTGGAAGGTGGATTACAATTCTTGAATCATTTAAAATGAATTTATCACGGTTACTAATCAACCAAGTTCTGTAAAGTGGACTTTGATGATGAGGTTAGGGCTACTTTAATCTTGTTCTCATTGTACAGAATGGCTTGGTCATAGCTGTAAAAGTAACTGTCTGGTTCAAATACTTCAAAATTTGATGATGCTGTTGGTGAACATCCTTAGTGAGAAAATGTGATGGAAAAGAGCGAGGTGAGACATCCCGAAATGCATTGAACATGGAGCGAAGGGGAAGACAAAAGGATAGGATAGAGGGAAGGGCTCAGGAAACCATGGAATTCTAGGAAGGGCATATCCAAATCGAGACTTGGAAAAATAGAGTGTTGGAATTGTGGGAAGAAAGGACATGCGAGGAAGAAAAGGCGCGAGCTCCAAGACACAAAGAGATAGACAGCAGGAGAAAAATCAGGAAGCAATGTAGCAGGTGATGTGTTACAAGATGCTTTTGATTCTTTATGTAGATAAAATTTATGAGTCTAGGGTAGAAGTAGGTCGAGAACTTCATTTCATGCCACACACCCCATAGGAAACAGTTGCTAGATTATGTTCAAGGTGATTTTGGGCGGGTTGGTTAGGTGATAATAAACCATACAAAATTGTTAGAATGAGAATGGTAAAGCAAATCATGAAATGAAACATTGGTTTGTTGAAAGAGGTAAAACATGTTTGATTTAAAGTAAAAATCTAATTTCAATAGGCAGTTGGCAAGTGAAGGTTTTATATCCATATTTACATATATATAAGGTGGAAGGTCATCAAAAGGATCATTGGTGATAGAAAGGAGAAAAGGTAGGTACAATGTATCTATGTACTAGTATCTTTGACTCTTCTATATCTTTTAGCTACAGTGTGAATCTGACACTATGGCATGGACTTTGGGAAACATGTTATGCAGATCCTTCACAAAAAAGAAATTTGTTACTAGATCTTAAAACAAATTGATTTGGACTTACAAGAGCATTGTGTTTATAGGAAAACATAAGAGATTCATATTTCTCAAAGTTGGAAAAAGAAAAGAAGAATGAAGGTTAGAGCTTGTGCATAAGTGTATGGGGACCGGCTCAAGTATCATCTTGGTGGCTCTCATTATTATGTTACTTTTATTGATGATACCTTGAGAAAAACTTAGGTTTATTGCATTAGACAAAAATCAGTGTTTTGATACTTTTAAGAAATGGAAAGCTTTAGTTGAGAATGAGGCAAGAAAAATTTTGAAGTGTCTCAAATCAAATAATGGAGGTGATTACTGCAGCAAGGAATTTGATTCTTGTTCCATATCATGGGATTCGTAGAGAGATGATAGTTCCACGAACACCACAGAAAATGGTGTATTGAAAGGATGAGAGCAGGAGGACAATCATGGATATACAAAAGGAGTATGATATTACATGTTGGGTTTCCCTTACATTTTTTTGGGAAGATGTTGTAGATCTTGTTATTTACTTAATAAATAGGACCTTCAAGCTCTTTGGATGGTGAAATTCGAGAGGAGGAATGGCCAGGAAAAAGGTAAACTATTCTTTGAAAGCTTTGGTTGTGAAGCATTTGTCCATATTGATAAAGAAAAATAGAACAAAGTTTGAGGCAAAATCAAAGAAGTGTACTTTATTGGATATGGTGTTAATTGTTTTGGTTATGCGCTTATGGGATTATGAAAATAAAATCATTAGAATGCAGATGTCATATTCAATGAAAAGATGATGTACCAAAAAGTTCCGATTCTTGAGGGAATAAGCAGGAAAAAGAAAAACTAGAAAACACGGTGCTTGATGAGATCATTGAAAAAGAAATTCCAAAGGAACACGAAAATCAAAATGTACAATAGTAGAAGCAAAAGGTACCTCCAACACGCAAGTGTTGTTAGAATATCTACCGGGTTAAGAAGTATACCTGAGCGATGCTCTCCTTCATTATATTGTTTACTGTTTGGTAGGTGCAGTGAACCAGAATGTTTTGAAGATGCAATGCAGGTAGACGCCAAAAGAAGTGGGAGCAAAGGCATGAAAGAGGAAATGGATTCATGAAAATAACCTGACTTGGGACTTGGTTCCAATTGCCCTACCGAGGAAAAAAGTGCCGGAAGATGAATGGGTTTTACAAGTTGAATGAAGAGATGGAGAAAAAGAGGTACAGACTAGACTTGTTGTAAAAGGATTTACACAAAAGAAAAGGTATATATTTTGATGAAAATATTTTCTCTGTTGTTAAAATGACTTCAATTAAGAATATTTTAAGAGTCTTGTGGTATTAGAATATTTGCATCTTGAGCAGTTAGATGTAAAACAACTTTCTCCATGGGAGTTTGGAGGAAGAGATTTATATCTGGCAGGCACAGGTGTATGAGGTCAAAGGAAAGGAGAAATTTGGACCCGGGTTGAAGAAGAGCTTGTATAGCTAAGAAATCTCAAGATAGTGGTATTTGAAGTTTGTCAGGTTATGATAGAAACGAGGTTATAATAGATGTCATTTTGATCCTTTGTGTTTATTTTAAAGCTAGAAAAATGGAATCTTTATTATCTTGCTATTGTATGTAGATGACATGCTTGTTGCGGACTAATATACAGGATATAAATGTGCTCAGAAGACATTAGCCAATTCATTTTCGATGAAAGGATTTGGGTGCTACAAGAAAATCCTTGGTATGAGAATAACGAAAGACGGGAAAAATACATGGCCCGACATTGTCACCGGAGGGTGAGTACACATAGAAAGTGTTGGAGAGGTTTAGAATGCGAGAATGCAAAACCGGTAAGTACGCAGCGGCGGCCATTTCAAATTAGCTGATAAAAATGTGTCCCAAGACATAGGAGATAGAATACATGTCTAGGAGTCCCATATTCATCAGAAGTTGACGACTTTATGTATGTAATGGTTTGTACAAGACCGGACATTACACATGCGATTAAATTGTGAAAGGTATATGAACAATCCAGGCAAAGAACATTGGGAGACAGTGATAAAGTGGATTCAGGTATTTGAGAGGTACTACTACATGCATTGTGTTTTTGGAGGTTCAGACACTATCATAGGCTACAGAGACTGGTAAAGAGATGATTTGGTTACAAAAAGGTTTATGGAGGAATTGGGAAAAGAAGTAGAAGAACAACGAGGTTGTCTTTGCTTGATTAAGAATGCCATTCACCTTGCAAAGAACTCAGCCTTCCATTCAAAGAATAAGCATATCACCAGTTGAGTTACCACTTCACTTCGTCCTGCTGGAAAGATGGACAATTGAAGCTGGAAAAAAGATACACACTAGCCATAATCATGAACATGTTAACAAAGGGAGTAACCAAGGAAAACTGAGTTCCTACTTGGATTTGATTTGGTTCAAGAATAAGATGAAAATTTTCGGGTCAGAAAGGTTCGAGAGTCTAGCATATATACTTGACAATGAGTTGTTTGAGAATCGATCTCCCAAGTGGAAGATTATTAGTTTATTAGACACATATCTTCTTCTTGATTCAGAGGTCTTTGCTTACAACTGTGTTTATACCCCATAGTATTTACCCAGATATGTACCCCTCTTCCATGCGGAAATTAGCCAGAAGTACCTATCGCGAGATGCAGGAGAATCCCATTTTGCAGGGGTGAGAACAGCGAGGCTGGCGGTCGATGCCGCGCCCGAAGAAAAAAGTACTTACTGTAAAGTATATTGTAATTTAATTGTAAATGTGGACCATTCATTACCGGAGTCCGCAGACTCCTAGCAGTAGAGATTATGTTGGGTTTTTCCCTAGAAGGCAACCCTCTTTTATGAGAAATGTATTCTTATTTATGGATGATGGTGAATATTGTATTACGAGAGAGGAGACTATGAAGAAGTTACAGCGGGTTTTGTTGTTGGTTGTATTCCTTCATTTTGTTGAATAATAATAAAGGAAAGACATGACAATTTCTAAATTGGGCGAGGAAGGACCTGACAATTTCTCTGGTGGACGTAGCCCACACTGGGTGAACCACGTAAATCTGTGTCTCTCTTGTATTGTGTGTCTTATGTGTTTTGTTTCTGCATTTGTTTTATTTTATTGCTCCACGGTCCTATTTTTCTAATAGTCGTCAGCATGTTGTTCATAGGCTAACGACATGGATTGGCAAGGGTGTGTAGACCAAGCTTCTATAACCTTGGATAGACTAGAGAAATCCTTAAGAAGATGGCTACCCTTACAAAGCCTGTAAGGGTACTTGGGCTTACAAGTTGTTTGGGTGATCTTGACATCATCAACACTCCCAACACGATTAACAATAACTGGTTGTTTTCCAACATGTTTGACAGTGGTTGGAATATTTGACCCTTGTTTATCTTTCTTCTTCTTAATCTTTCTTTTCTTCTTCTTCTTATTCACCGGGTTACTAGCTTCAGAACTTTCACTCGACAAAGAAGATGAAATGGAAGGATACCTTGCAAGTGGAGAAGGCAAAGAAGACCTTACTGGTGAAGAAGGTGAAGGATCAACAAGAGGTTGATGCTCGTGGGGGGAAGTGCTTATGACCGAATCACTAACTGCATTTGAGATTACCTGAGTGGAAAACAACCATACCGGTAATCCAATTGTGAGACCTGGAAGGCTCAAAGTAGGAATATGAGGAGGACCAATGTTTCCATTAGAAGGAAAGATAAATGGTTCCCTTGGAGTAGGGGTTCCTTCATTGGTGATTCCAGGAACTGATGCCATTAAATAAATCTCCAATCTAGAGTCCTCTAAGGAAAACAAATAGCACATGCTAAAAATCTAGTAACCAAGAAAGAAAACAAAACCTTCTCATAATCAACGCAGTAGTTGGTGATGAAATCCAATGTCGCGGGAAAAAAGTTAAAAGGGGATAAGATAGAATGGGTGGAAAAGTTACGTTGACGACCTACTTAAGGGACTTACACCCTGGTGCAATCTCCCACACATAATCGTGGGTATACCCTCCAAGGATCCCGAGTGATTTTGGCCAACGTCGATTCCAGGTAACGTGAAGACTTGCCCCTCCACAGTCACCTCGTGTAAAGACCCTAAAGAGACAGGCCACTAAGGTTACCAATTACTACAGTGATGCCTAGGGAAACAGTCGACAATCCGATCCACATGCAAGGGCAAGGTATCTAGCCCAAGATCAACTTGAAATGCTTCCACTCATCATTGTGGGTATACCTCTCAAGCGACCCCCATAATACGTGCAACCTCTACACCAAGACCAACAAAGCAGGGTGAGTAACTCTACTCATCTCAGCGCAACCTCATGATTGACCCTTGTGTTAGAAGGGCTTCCCAGGACAAAATGTAATAAGTGGATTTCACCACTCCCTATCTCAAGATTCTATGTTTGTTTGCAACTTTGGAAAGTTATCTTTCACACCTATTCCAAATCCCTAACGCAAATCTGATGTAGGTTTGCTACCAGAAAGTATAAAAAATGTCTAATTAGTTTTTTATAAGCGCTTTATTTTATGGTTGTTGTTACTCAAAAGGAAGATGGCATGGACAATATGGTGTTTTGACCGACTCGAAAATTATGCAAAGATATGAAGATGCAATCTTTTCATTTCGATGAAAGCTATGCTACAAGAACGAGAAAACATTTATCATTCCCATATGCACGATGTCCTAAAATATATTAAACTCATCAATATCAAGATTCTCAAGAAATTAGAAAAAGGTATTGAACACCAATGCATGATTCATGCCCCCCCCCGCCATGAGGGGGAAATTTTTTCATAATTTAAGATCAAAAAATGCCAAGAATCATGCAATTTCTCTACTTCAAATGCAAGGATGCCCCCAATCTAATATAAAGCAAGAAATTAAATTTTTTTGTTTCAAAAATTTCACTAAAAGAAATAATCAACTTTCTTAAAACAAAGAAACCAAAACTAAAAGTTCTCTTTTAAAGTGAATTATTCAGAAGAAATCTGATCTTTCCCTAAACAATTCTAAAGAAAACACATGCTTTGTAATTGAAAGACACTCAAAGAAAGAGACTAATCCTTCAAAATGAAACAAAGAAAATATGGATAAAAGAAACTCAAAGAATGTCAATAAGACTGTAAATAGATCAATATAGGTTCCAAAAGTTCAATCCAGCTATTCAAAGAAAAACTGGGCATCGGAAAATGACAAGACCCAATCCAAAAAATTTTACAAACAAGTTCACAGGCTAGCAGTGTATTACAGTGCGAGAATAAAAGATTCTCCCAGGATGAACAAAGGTTGAATGCGAGGGGTTCACACTGGACTTAACACTAGGGTGCGAACTCAGGTGTTTCTCGCAAGCCACTAAAGGGTACAGTGCGAGAATGCCTGTAAACAAGAAAAAATTTGAAAAAGGACTAAATTTGAGTGAACTTTCAGATCCAGAGAGTCTGGATGGATCTTCCACAGACTTAGAGACCAAAAAACAAGCAATCAAAGAAAGGGAAACTAGACTAACTAGGAAACAATCCATTCCTCATTGGAGTCGTAAATTTTGTTATCGGACTAATCGGTAGGTGCGGACACTAACTGATCTCCCTAGATCCACCTAGATCTAGAACTAGACTAACTAAACAGGGATGAGTGACATATCGTTTAAATGTCGCTTCCTCTCACCATCGCCATCCTAGCTCCATTCCAATGCTCATACAATGATGAACCTGCAAAAGAACACAACCAACCAAAGTGATAGTAATAGAATAAACTCAATACAAACTTATGTATGTGATCAAGGAATCATACAATAAAACACAACAAGCTTTATAGGAAAGAATCATATTACTGTATCATATTAAATTTGAAAGAGAGATTACAACCATGGCCTTGATGTCATAAGGTCCCTTCCAACTATCCTTCATTCCCGACACACTTCCACTCCAAGAATTTTGAGAGCATAGATCCGATACTACTCACAATCTATCTTGACAAAGGCAAAACTCAAAGGCACTCCAACCAAGCTAATAATTCCAAGCCAAATCCAACTTATCCCAATCCAAGATCCAAAAGCTAACTTTCTCCATGAGAGCTCCTCTCCTTTTACAAGATGAAGAGGATAAAGTGAGGAGGTTAGGATGATCCCACCAAATCATGAAAGTGAGTAAGATCCAAATCATTCGGATGCCACCTCACCATGGAAGTTTCTCCTTCTAGAATATTTGAGAAAATGCTTGTTTTTCCCACGTGTAGGCATTCTCGCACCCTGCCTATAGAGAAACCCATGAACCTCTCACAACCCAGCTATGGTGCAACCTACGAGAATCAGGCATTCCCGCATCCTACCTATATAGCAACCTGTGGACTTCCTTTTTTATAAGGTTTTTACAAAGGAAAATGCAACTTCTTTTCTCAGGAAAAGTTCTTCTCTCTTCTTTCTTCAGGA
>SNQJ01S0269079.1:0-11797 GCA_010110895.2 Picea sitchensis
CCACCACATTGAGTATAGGGACATGATTGTATCGAAATGCACTTTCTAAATCCAATATAAGAGTCTTTTTTAAGATGGAGGGAACCCAATTTCATGATGTCAAACTCCTTTCATCTCACACAAAAGAATTCTACACTAGTTGATGTTTGAGACTAAATTATTTGCATGGTGTAAGCATGTAGGAACTTTATTGTATTTATAAGTGATTTCTATGGTTAATTAGGAAAAATAGATAGCATAAGATAATGTTAATGCGGTACATGTCAAAAAAATATTATACTTATACTAAAAAATATTAAAAAGAAAAGGACATTTAATTTTTTCTTAAATTGTTAATATTAATAAAAATTATAGATATATGTGTGTGAGAGACAGAGAAAATGAAAACATAACATAACTTCAATAATAATCAAATCCTTTGACATGTGTGTTTTTTCTAAGTAAATTTCAATTAAAAAAATGTATTTTGAGAGATTTGATCCCTATTGGACCTAAATAGATTCTAGATTAAAATGAATCTATACTAATATGTATTGACCATTATTTTTAAGAGTTTTGTAACTTTTTAATACCTTAAAACTAAAATGATAAATCACTTATTACAATTTAAAAAGCCATGAATTATTATGTTTTTTAAGAAGACTCTAAATATAACTACTTATATTCAATTAATTGTACTTATAAATAATAACTAGAAGCAATAACATGGATAAATAAACTATGACATATAAAAGTCCTTCAATACCCCAAAAAAAAAACATCACTTTTCTTCTTTCCCCATTTCTCACTTTATATAGAATTATGGTCCAATACAATAATTATGGAAAATCTATTAGATACTTCCCCACGATCCATGGATGGTAAACTTCGGGGGAGAACATACATGTCTGACATCACGACCAATTGAGCTAACTGTTGGGGCTAAAGTGGTTCATATCACTCCAATACCATAGTAATGAACAATAATTCATTTATTCAACACACCAATACACAACTCATGCATATGTAATTAGTAATTAGTAATTAGTGATGAATTTTGTGTCATAGTTTATTTTTACAATGGTGGCATTATATAGAATAATTGTCCAATACAACAACTATTTTGAGATACTTACCAATCTTGTCTAATACAGTGATGACTTAGATATTATAGAGAACCAAAGTGATTCATATGGCTCTAAATACCAAAGTAATGAACAATAATTTATTTATTGAACACACACACATAAAGTTCAAGTCCAATAAAATTGAAAAAAAATGAAATTTTGAATTTAAATAAAATTATTATTACAATTTTTCTATGTTTAACATTAAAAAAAAAAAAAAACTCTAGAGTCAAACTAACAAATAATAGTTACTTAACTCACATCGTTAAAGACTAATAACTACTTCATTTAATGGAAAAAATAAAGAATCTTATTTATTTTTTTATGAATTTTCACTCAATTTAATTAATATCACATAAAGCTTTATGCAAAATAACAATTTCAATAAAAGATAAGGCATAAAATATTTTATTAATTAATTTAGAAAGATAAGGCATAAAGTATTTTATTAATTAATTTAGCTAGAGAGAAACATGTTAAGCTTTTTTAAGAATGAGAGAATTAATTTTATAAGGTTAAACTCCTTCCCTCTCACACATAAGGATTATACATCCATCTAAATTTGAACTTGCACTATTTGCATTGCCACACCTTATCCCAATCACTAAACTATGACTCAATGTAGGTACACATTAACTTTACTGTATTGAAATGTTATTTTTACAACTAAATATAGGAATCATTTTGAATATGGAGAGAACTTAATACATGCGGTCAAACTTGTTCCCTCTCATGCATAAGGGTTCTTCACCCACATAGGTTTGAACCAGCATTGTTGAACCCCATCCCCACCACATTGAGTATAGGGACATGATTGTATCGAAAAGAACTTTCTAAATCCAATATAAGAGTCTTTTTTAAGATGGATGGAACCCAATTCCATGATGTTAAATTCCTTTTGTCTCACACAAAAGAATTCTACACTCACTTTTGAGACTAGATTATTTGCATGGTATAATCATGTAGGGACTTTATTGTATTTAAAAGAGATTTTTATGGTAATTAGGAAAGATAGATAAAATAATATAATGTTAATGTATGTCAAAGAAATATTATACTTAAACTGAAAAAAATTAAAAAGAAAAAGAACATGTAATTTTTTCTTAAATTGTTAATATTAACAAAATTTATATATGCGTGTGAGAGAAAGATAGAGAGAGAAAACATAATCAATATACATCCATTTTAATATCAGGTTTATTATAACTTCAATAATAAGCAAATTCTTTGACATGTGTGTTTATTCTAAGTAAATTTCATTTAAAAAAAATGCATTTTAAGAGATTTGATCTCTATTGAACCTAAATAAATTCTAGGTTAAAATGAATCTATACTAATATGTATTGAACATTATTTTTAAGGGTTTTGTAACTTTTTAATACTTTAAAACTAAAATAATAAATCACTTATTACAATTTAAAAAATCATAAATTATTATGTTTCTTAAGAAGATTCTAAATATAACTACTTATATTCAATTAAATGTACTTACAATTTAAAAAATCATAAATTATTATGTTTCAAGAAGATTCTAAATATAACTACTTATATTCAATTAAATGTACTTATCAGTCACTAGAAGTAATAAGAGAGATAAATAAACTATGACATATAAAAGTCATTCAATACCAAAAAAACATTTTTCTTTTAAGTGGAGATGAGCCATTATATAGAAAAAGAAATACAATATATATTAAAACCAATAAAGGAAACACAAAGGTTTGTATACATTTCTGTGATACTTAGAGATTGTAATAAAGTAAAGTTGTTTATATTATTTATTTATTTTAAGAAGCTTCGCAGAAAACCTATTGAATACTAAGGAGAAACCGTAGCCTCAAGAAGCATGAGAGTAGAACCTGTGACCTCCACGACTTTGGTGAAGAACATACATGTTTGACATCAAGACCAAGTGAGCTAACCCTTGGAGCTAGAGTGGTTCATATCACTCTAATACCATAGTAATGAACAATAATTCATTTATTGAACACACATATACACAACTCACTCATGTCTAATTAGTAATTAGTGATTAATTTTATGTCATAGTTTATTTTTACAATGGTGACATTATATAGTGATTGATTGTACTGGAACATGGTAAGGTTACTAACCCATGAATACATAATTTTCTAACTCATGAATCCTTTACACATTTTCCACCCAACCCCTTAAAAACAATTATACTAAACAAACTTGCTCATTACAATATTAAGATGAACATTTTTTATTATTTAATTTCAAAGTTCAACAAAATTGTTCATTACAATATTGAGATGAGTGTTTTTTACCATTTAAATTATCAAATCCTTTAAACATTGTCCAACTAACCCTTTAAAAAACAAATACTAAACAAAAATACTAATTACAATATTGAGATGAACATTTTTTACTATTTAATTTCAAAGCTCATAATCAATTATCAAATCTTTTAAACATTGTCCAACCAACCCTTTAGAAAACAAAATTGTTTATTACAATATTGAGATGATGAGCATTTTTTACCATTTAATTTCAAAGCTGATTATTAATTATCAAATCCTTTAAATATTGTCCAACTAACCTTTTAAAACACAAATTCCAAACAAAACTAATAGATGAGCATCTTTTACCATTTAATTTAGAAACTCATCATTAATGATCAAATCCTTTTAAACATTGTCCAACTAACACCTTCAAAACAAGTATTGAACACAACTACTCATTACATTATGGAGATGGACATCTTATTTATCACCTTTCCATATAATCCAAGTCAGATTGCTCATCTTAATTAAACATTGTCCAACTAACACCTTGAAAACAAATACTAAACAAAACTACTGACATTATTGGGATGCATTATTGAAATGAATATATTTATTATCATCTTTCCATATAATCCAAATCCAAGTTGCTCATTTTAATTATCATCTTTCTATATAATTCAAGTCAGACTACTCATTGCATTATTGAAATATAATTCAAGTTAGACTACTCATTGCATTATTGAAACGAGGATCTTAATTATCATCAGATTGCTCATTGCGTTATTGAGATAAAGTCATTGCATTATTGACATAAGATCTTAATTATCATCAGATTGTTCATTGCGTTATTGAGATAAGGTCTTTGCATTATTGACATATAATTCAAGTCAGACTACTCATTGAATTAATCTTAATTATCATGAGACTGGTCATTGCATTATTAAATCATTGAAGTGAGGATATTAATTATCATATCTCCATATTTCCATATAATTCAAGTGAGAGTGATCATTGCATTATTGAGGTGAGGATATTAATTATGATCATTGCATTATTGAAATGAGGATCTTAATTATCATCATTGCATTATTGAAATGAGGATCTTAATTATCATCTCTCCATATAATTCAAGTGAGATTGGCACGATCATCCTTAATTATCATCTATCCTTATATTTCAAGTCAGATTGGCAATTGATGACATCTTTACTCCAATCCAGTGTTAAAATAATATAATAAAATTCAATGTTTATTGATTTGTTCAACAAGTGCGCCATCTGACCCGCTTTTGCATCTCCATATGACGTACGTATAAAATGGATTATTTATAGAGTAAGTTTATTATTTTATTGTATGTTGAGGTGGGCATCTCCACGCCCAGCATTAATTATCATCTTTCAGATGGGCAATTGAGAACATCTTTACTCCAAATTTTATGTTAGAAAATTATCCTAAACATATTGGCTTTGCTGGCTTTGCGTATACTTCAACACGGATTGGAATGGACGTGGATCCAAACATTTTTTATGCCTTTAAACTAGGTTTAAATGAATCTATACTAATATGTATTGAACATTATTTTTAAACATTTTATAACTTTTTAATACTTTAAAACTAAAATTCTAAATCACTTATTACAATTTAAAAAATTATGAATTATTATGTTTCTTAATTTTTTTTTTAAATATAAGTATTTATATTCAATTAAATGTACTTATCAATTACTAGAAATAATAAGAGAGATAAATAAACTATGACATATCCAATATATATTAAAACCAATAAAAGAAACGCAAAGGTTTGTATAACCTATTGAATACTTCTCCACAATTCATGGATGGTAAACAAAACCGTAGCCCCATGGAGCATGAAAATCGAATCAGTGACCTCCCTGACTTCGGTGAAGAACATACATGCCTGACATCAAGATCAATTGAGCTAACCCTTATGGCTAGAGTGGTTCATATCACTCTAATACAATAGTAATGAACAATAATACATTTATTGAACACACATATACACAACTCAAGCATATCTAATAGTAATTAGTAATTAATTTTATGTCATAGTGTATTTTTACAATGGTGACATTATATAGAATAATTGTCCAATACAACAACTATTTTGGGATCCATAGTGACATTTTCTAATATAGTGATGACTTAGAGATTGTAATGAACCAAAGTGGTTCATATGGCTCTAAATACCAAAGTAATGAACAATAATTCATTTATTGAACACACACAACATACACATATGTAATTAGCAATTAAATGAATAAATATTAGATTTATACAATGATCCTTGTGATGGTATACTTATAATGTTCAGTGATAGTGATGGTGTTCAAAGGTTTTGTCCCTAGATTTTTTTTTTTTTTTTTATCTTTTTGTTTTTGTTTTAATGTATCCCTTAAATTATAACTTTTAGTAGTTGTTTTGGTTATTATTATTAACACATTTTATATTTATTATAAAGTTTCTTAAAATGATTGTGTCCAATACAACAAATAATATGTTTCTTGTCATTTTCTTCTAATATTCGTTTTAGAGTCACAATATCTTATTATCATGGTTATGTTGTTGGAGTGTTATTTTGGAGTGTCAATCATTAACCATTAACTCCATAACTATTATAGTTGACCATGATTGATTATACTGGAACATGGTAAAGTATGATCAAATATATTTATCCATGATTGAGGTTTTTTTTTTTTAAGTAAAAAAGGGGTGGTGCCTATTATATTACTATATCCAAAATAGCCAAAATACAAAACTCTAGATGATGCCAGCTGTCCTGCCTGAGCAGGAAACTAGGACAGCTGGGCATCCATGTCCATTTGTCACACAGTGTGCATAGTTGTCAGAATTAACAGAGTTAACGGTGTGGCGTCCTGCCCAAAGGAAACCAGGACTTACAGTTGCAAACTTAAAACTGTTTCTGCTAGCTAGCATTAAAATAACCTGGTAACTAGCTATCCTAAGACATAAAATGAAATAACAACACCAAAACCAGAGCCGAGTTCTAAGCATTGAGTAACCTCTGTACCACGTTGCTTGCCCTAGACCTCGGAGTGCCTCCATCTCGCTGTGAATGAGTAGGGTCTTGTGCAGGTTGGACATTGCTTCTTTGATGATGCTCTGGAATGGGTAGCAAAGAACATGTCGAGCCGCTGGTCCATACGCCCTAGACGAAAGATTTGATCGTCTAGCTTGTCCCTTATCTCGAAAACAAGATTGAGGCATCCCCAGTGGGTTGAAGGTGGCTGGTCTGAATGGTGGCTTCCCATGAAATCCTTGCTGGTGGTGGCCTCTACTTCCGGTGTCTCGTTCTCGTGTCGAGCGCGGCCTGGGTCCTCTGCATCAATGGTATGCTCGGGAGGAGCTTCCTCTTTAATGAAACAGGGGAAGTAAGGTGCTGATGTGTTGTCTGTGGCAGGGTCGAACACATTGCTTGCTGGCTGCCGAGTGCTATAAGAATCGAGGCTTGTACTCAGGTTCCAATTCTCCGGTACCAAGAACAATTTCTCAGGTGGACTGGGTAAACCTCCTTCCGGGATGACCTCCTCCACGTACGCCATGGGAGGCGTACGTGGTCTACTCTTCCTTCATCTAGCCACTATCGCCATGGTTGTCTCAAATTGTTCTTTTTGTTTACGCTGCGATGCCGTTGCATACCAGGCTGCTCCACGACGCGGTTTCCCTCTAAGTCGTGGCATGGCGAGAGCGCAGTGAGAAGTCCTAATGCTACGGTTGCCTATCGAATTTCTCCGGAGGAAAGGCGAGGGTGTTGAGTGCGGCCACTGTGCCAGGGAGGCGGGAGAGAGGTCACCACAGCTCTGGTTTGCCTGCGAGCCAGAGGCCTCCCGAAACAAATTGTCGCCGAAACAAATGAGCACTAAAGCCAAAATGATTGCCATAACCAGCGCCATTAAAGGCTGCATGTTAATACTCTGGTGAGGGGTACCCTTCCCTTGCGCGAGGGGCCTCATCGTATCAATGTTGCTGCGCAGACTCATGTGAGGTTAATGGTCGTGGTGAAATGGGCCAGTGGATGCATTAAGTCCACGTCCTGGCTCATTCCCGCGTGGCATTATCGCGCCGCGTGTCACCCCATCCGGGGATATCCATGATTGAGGTTACTAACCTTTGAATATATAATTTGCTAACTCATGAATCCTTTACACATTTCCCACTTAACTCCTTAAAAACAATTATACTAAACAAAACTACTCATTACAATATTAAGATGAATATTTTTTATTATTTAATTTCAAAGTTCAACAAAATTGTTCATTACAATATTGAGATGAGCATTTTTTACCAGTTAAATTATCAATCCTTTAAACATTGTCCAACTAACCCTTTAAAAAACAAATACTAAACAAAAATGCTAATTACAATATTGAGATGAGCAGTTTTTACCATTTAATTTCAAAACTCATAATCAATTATCAAATCTTTTAAACATGGTCCAACTAACCCTTTAGAAAACAAATACTAAACAAAATTGTTTATTACAATATTAAGATGATGAGATTTTTTGACCATTTAATTTCAAGGTTGATTATTAATTATCAAATCCTTTAAATATTGTCCAACTAACCTTCTAAAACACAAATTCCAAACAAAACTAATAGATGAGCATCTTTGACCATTTATTTTAGAAACTCATCATTAATTATCAAATCCTTTTAAACATTGTCCAAGTAACACCTTGAAAAAAAATACTGAACACGACTACTCATTGCATTATGTAGATGAACATCTTAATTATCACCTTTCCATACAATCCAAATTAGGTTACTCATCTTAATTAAACATTGTCCAACTAATACCTTGAAAACAAATACTAAACAAAACTACTCACATTATTGAGATGCATTATTGAAATGAACATCTTAATTATCATCTTTCCATATAATCCAAATCCAAGTCAAATTGCTCATTTTAATTATCATGTTTCTATATAATTCAAGTCAAACTGCTCATTGCATTATTAACATATAAATCAAATCAGACTACTCATTATTTTAATTATCATGTTTCTATATAATTCAAGTCAAACTACTCATTGTATTATTGGCATATAATTCAAATCAGACTACTCATTATTGACATATAATTCAATTCAGACTACTCATTACATTATTATTATTGACATATAATTCAAATCAGACTACTCATTATTGACATATAATTCAAGTCAGACTACTCTACTCATTAGGTTATTATTATTGACATATAATTCAAATCAGACTACTCATTATTAACATATAATTCAAGTCAGACTACTCATTACATTATTATTATTGACATATAATTCAAATCAGACTACTCATTATTGACATATAAACATATAATTCAAGTCAGACTACTCATTTGTAACGCTCTCCTCATTACAACAACAACTCTTTTAGCAGGTGCAAATTTTTTTGTTTTGTTTAAGGTGTGTGCGCGCGTGTAAAAAGGGAACAGACACACTTGACTCTACGTTGCCACCTGACGACTAACCAGACACAACCATGATGTTCACAACAAGAAGACAAGGGTGCACAACAAGTAGCTGCAAGCAATAAATGGCCATAGACATAAGGCGCACAACAAGCAACTGCAAACGTTTAACGACATACTAGGTTATGCATGGTACGAACACAAAAGGAAGAATCTGTAGTAGTAGATTTTTACTATTTCTGCATAGGAAAGTAGGGCGTTTAATCTTAGTTCTCTGCTCCGGAGAGAGAGAAGGTCAGATAGGCTCCTGGCCATCTGCTCAGGCAGAAACTAGTAGTCTCCATCAGGTGTGTCGCAGGAGTGGAACCCTGCCTTTAAAGGGCCCGAGACTCTTGATATGACACTGGATTCTTTACACAGGAATAATCACACACACAGTTGTATATACTAAAGCTACAAGGAGGTGTCTAGATCCCACCCAACACAAGGAAACCACATAATGCAAGACAACCAAGAGCTACAAAATCAAGGACACCCACTACCCCTACGGGAGACACAAGTCAGAAGGACTCTGACATCGACCAACCACTAGAGAGACTCACTGACATCAATTACAGACCATTTACTCCATTTGACTTCTATTAAACGACGAGTTACCCATCCTGCCTTAAATAATGTACAATTAGTTAATTGCAATCCCCGTTTATTGAATTATAATAATTGATTTCACTCAGATTCATGGACCCTACATTTTATGGGTCATCCATCATATCAAAATTACCATAACTTCACCATAACACCACCATATCCTTGCTTTCTAGATTACAATAACATTGCAATTTAAAATGGTAATAACTTTACACTTTAATTGTTAACATCAACAATGCAACCATAATATCATTACCATAAATGCTAGCATCATTATATTTTATAATATAAAGACTTACAACTTAACTAACTATTTTCATAACAACTACAATATCCTTTCCAAAAGTGACCACACCATGGTAATGACCCTAACAATACTAATCAACTTAATAGTTTCATTACCCATTAACGATATCTAATTAAATTCCAAGATATAAAATTAATATTACTAATAGTTTCGTTTCTAATAATAATTATTCATATAAGGATTTAAATAATCTCAAGGATGGACTAAATAAGAGAATATTGAGAACTTAAAATTTTAATAATTCCAAGTAAAATAAGGAATTTAAAAGATGAGGTAAATTATTAGTTAGCTTTAACAATCCTGAAAGTAGAATGAAAATCAACCCATAAAACAGGGAAAATTATAACTAATAGAATGAGAACAACAATGTTTACATAAATCAATATCCCAACTTCAATTACTACAGCTCACCATCAATCTGGCGTTAAATTATACAACATCATTTTCCTTTTTAAAAACATCAATGATTACATAAATCAATATCACAACCTCTAATTATGTACAACTCATCATCATTCGGGTGTTAAATTAAATAGCATTGAATTTTCCCTTTTTTTAAACGTCAATGATTACATAAATAAATCACAGACCTCTAATCACGCACAACTCAGTCATTCTGGCATTAAAACAAATAATAAAATTTACTACAGAATGTAACTGAATAATCATAATTCCAGGAAGGTGACATAATATTTCTCTAATCTGCTGGAGAGTCCTTTGTTTTTTTTTTTTTTACTCTTCTCTTATCGAAGGATAAAGTTCTGGCATACACTTTAATTGAAGGTTTAATGCACCACAAGCATAGCTGCCAGGGCACGACCAACCCACCGTCAGCACAAAGTAAAGGGTTTCTGTCCAAGCTATTGATTCTACGGGAAGGGGGTTCGCTGCCAACCCAGTAAATACGCCTCCATCTCCAGGCCAACGCGCATCCAAGGCAGCCATTACGGCTAGAAACCCAGGAATGAGAAAGAAATGCTAGCAATAGGATTTCTGGCTGTCAATGATTATGGTCACGAATGGAAATTCCCCTCCCCCAGCCCGAAAGAACAGAATGGACGCTGAACGCATACCAGAAGGATTGCCCCACGCACAACTGGAGCTTAGGTTTCAAATTTAGTTTGACACTGGCATGAACGACTCTAAGGGACCCAAGAACGGCGGCCGTGAACCAGCAAACAGGCGTGATAACTCCCGACCGGGTGCAACATGCCACCTTAATGCACAGAAAGACGCACAGATTCACGCTCATCTAGGAGGGTTAACTCGCTTTCGAGGTTTATACATTGCATTTAATATTACTCAGTAAAACTACTAATTACACCGCAACTTCCTTTCAAACTTGAAAAACTACAGTGAATAAAAATTATATGCATAAATCTGAACCTAAGTGCACGGCAGCCGAATCGATCCGTTACTGCAAACCTACATGTAGATTCAGTCAAACGGGCGTAGACCCCAGGAACCATGGTGGACAAACAATTTGGTAACAAAAAATCAATCATTCAAAAGGAAACAGAGTCATGTGCGCCCGGTCAGTTATGGTGGAAGGTGAATATGGCTAGAGTGTTTTCCCTATTCAAGAACGCAGATAGGATAATCTGACTTAGAATTTGAACCTAAAATTCTAGGATTTGACTTAGAAGGAATGCAGGCCTGTGTACAGGACTGCAGCTAGGTGTAACTTGTGGCTATTAAGTGAATGAAGATATACAAAGGAAAATAAACGCAGACCCACACTATGATTGATGATGCTAACTAAGGGAAATACCAGCTAATAAAAACGCAGAGGGTAAGGCCGTCTCAATATCAATTTACCCAATCCCAAACCAGAAACCCTTCTCAGTGCCTCCTTACAATCGAAAATGCCCAAGGGGGTTTTCTTCCGTAACCGGCTTGCAAGGCCGACTGCCAGATCTAGATTTTATCCGGAAAAACAATCATGAAAACGGGACAGAACAAACTTCAGAACCATTGTATGAAGGAAAAGCCAAGGGTGAAATGGCCAAACGAATTTCGTCATTCCCCAACAGGA
>SNQJ01S0269081.1:0-11797 GCA_010110895.2 Picea sitchensis
AAAGAAAATATCATATCTCCCGTGCCAAATCCTACATCTTCCAAAACACGAGAGAGATACAAAACTATTAAATTGCCTCTTATTATTCATGATTTTCCTCTGAAACACTCTAAATACCTACCTATGTTTGATGGAGGACTTGACAAGATTTCAGTTGGAAAGAACATCCAAGGTTTTGAACATTTTCTTGACCTTTTCGAATTTGAACATGCTAATTTTTGTTTGAGATCCTTTTCCCAATCTTTGGAAGGAGATGTCAAATAATGGTTTAGGCATTTGTAGTCTGAATCAATCAGCTCATGGGATGAATTGAAGGATGATTTTCTGAATTTTAGGGGTGAAAGAAAGTCTTGGGACTACTATGTTGCAGATTTTTATGCCATTAAAAGTTAGAGCAATGAAACTATCTCTACGTTTAGTAGGAGGTTTTCCAATCTTTATTACAACATTCCCAAGGAAACTCAACTCATTGAATTTGTTGTCATGCTCCATTATGAAACAACCTTTCATCCATATTTGTATTTCCTTCTGATGGAAATAAGATCTAATACCTTACAACAGATGTTTGATGATGCCAAATAAGTGGAAGACAATATTCAAGCATGTTAGACATTATGAAACAACCTTCATCCATATTTGTATTTCCTTCTAATGGAAATAAGACCTACTACCCACAAATGGCGTTTGATGGGATGCCAAATAAATGTAAGATAACATTCAAGCCCTGAGGCTGCAAAATTAAAATTTAGAGGATGTTGCAAATGTAAGAAAAAATGGTGAAACAAAACAGCATGAGATTGTGCATAAACAAAAAGTTGATTTACATCCCTCGACTTTCAAATGTGAGAATAAAATTGATCGCTTCATAAATTTCCTTTGACGCTTCAATGATGACATTGTTGCAGAGGATAAGGATCAACTATTGAAGAGCAAGTTGATGTTTCAAGATTTTTTCTTGTTGATGACATTTCATGGAGTTTTTACATGCCTATATACAATGAATATAACGATGATTATGATGTTGACTTTCTAGAAAAACCAACTGCATTTGTTTCCATATCACTGTGGAGTGTTCTACTTCAACAGTCCGATTAAAACACTCAACAGTTTAAATAAAACAATCAACCTGCACATTACAGTTATGGTGAAGAACATGAAGAGAATTGTGAGTTGGTTGAAGGTAACTCTTTTCCTTTGTGTTTTTCTTCATTCAAACTACTAGAAAAAAAATTAAATCATTACTAAAGAAGAGGAGTGTGATCTAATGCAAAGTCACAATGATTCATTGGAACAAATCTACAACAAATTGCAAAGCAATCTTTGTATCATGTGTTTGATGACCTTGTAGCATGTTATATGGAGATTTTCAACAGTGAAAATCTCCATATAACATGCTACAAGGTCATCAAACACATGATAAGATTGCTGATCAAATGGTGTTAGAATCAGCCATGTCTTTCGTCCCAACAATGGTTTTATTGGGTAGCAGCTTTTGTAGATGCGTAGTACTTTCAATCCTTTCATGACAATTCTAAATCAGATTTGTATGAGAGAGAAAATACAGATGAAAGGAAGGATTCAAAATTATTATAAATCAATTTGGAACAGAGTCATGTCGTGTTGGATGATCCTAACATCAATTTTAATTATATTATAAGAATCCTTCCAGACATACCTTGCAAGTGGTAAAACAAATTCCCAAAGTTTTAATATATTTTCAGTACTGAATTTGTTTGCAAGTTTTCATTAAAGTTTCCATCAAGTAGGATTCTCACTTTTCCTCCGAAGGACATGAAAAAATATCAAAAAATGGACAAAGAACTCTGTATGACTGGCTAATTAGGTTTCTTTTTTATTTCACTCTGACCTTGCAAGTTCATTTAGTAGCTTAGTATAGGTAACAGTTTGAATAATCTCAACACTTTGAGCATCTCTTTCAGCATTTTTCAGTATGTGTTTTCAGATGGAAGTAGTAGTCTTTAGCAGATACAAGTAGTCTCCAGCTTCAGCTTAACTTCAGCTTGCAGCTTTTAAGTGATTGTGGTTTGAGGTTGGAAGCTAAGCTCCAATGGATCAGTGCATACGGTCTACGGTTCTTTATACCATTACATACGGAGTGGACACCTATCCCCATTGGAGTCGATGTTAGTGTCCTATAATAGGTCATGTAAAGTGGAGTTCAATATCTACTTTTTCATGTCTAAAGAGTCATTCCTTGGCTCAAAAATACCATGATATTCCTCGTCTCAGAGCATTAGTGCTCTTTTTTAAGTCTGTGAAGTCATATGTTGAGTCCTTAATCATGTACATAGGTCATTTAGACATTGGCTCCAAAATTAGGTTAAGGAGTCCAAAATGTCATAGTTGGAGGTCATTTGATGTGTACATAACGCTAAATTGATCAGATCTTCACTCTATATGTCAATTTGAAATTCATTGCGCAACTGTCCTAGTTATGTTTTGGGAAGCGAAATGAGGTTTTTCTTGTCAATTTTGAATGGGAGGTCAAATTTGTTGAAGAATGATGCAAACATCCACCATTATTACATCAAACTAAGCAACTTATCAAACCATTGTGATTCAAATCCTTCATTTTTCATTTTGAGGACAAATTAGGGTTTTGAATATTTGTGAAGCCAATGGTATTTTGGAGGAGGTTGAAGGATTATTAGGCACCCTGCCATCATCATGGGGGCCAACTGATCGTCATTAAACCATAATCCATCAATTGAAGATTTAAAAATGGTGTTATCGTGTTGAACTCATTACAAGAAGTCCGAGGGCACTGAATGATCAAGCTTTTGCAATAACTTCAAGAGATTTATTTCAACAATTGAGAGGAGTTTTGAAAAAATAGAGGGTTTTGCCGCGAATTGACCCATTAACTAAAATGGATCCCAAATCGATCTAGAAGCCCGATAGTGGCTGAAAATGCCTAAAAATGAAAGCGCTCGCACGCGAATAAACATGTGCCACGCGTTGTCCCAGCCTTCCTGATTTCGTTGGTATTTACTTTGTCAAACGGGCTCCATATGGAGAAGATATCGCCTGGCCCCGGTGTCAAACAGCAAAAAGGGATGATCAGACAACTTTCAGACAATCCACGTGGTCCGGCCGATCAGCAACATCGCGGATAATCCGCGACAAACCGACGCATACATTGCATCGTGACATGCGGCAGCACCCGAGGCTACACGCGGTCAGCAGATTCGGGTGCACGGAGGTACAGCTTGACTAATCCCGAGGATACGGTCACCACCGAAGTGCGACATGTGGCGGATGGGGCGACGCCACCGTGACGCAAGGTGATGATAAGGTGTCGACGTGGTAGTACCTGCTAAGCAGATGACGCGCGGCAATTGACACGTGCGGGTGCTAATTTGTTGGTTGATGGCCGTTTTAACTGCTAGCGACACGGTCCTTTGATGGTAATGAGGCGAGGACATCGCGGGTCTACCCGCGGGGCAAGCACCACGTGTCACTCATTGATTGGTTTGTGGTTTGTTTAAAAATTTGGTATGTCGCCAGGGGTCGAACCCACCTATAGTCCGTGCTGGATCGACGGGTCATTAACCACCACCTTAATGATGGAACTGCATATATAATCGCTGAAAATTATTTTGAATTCGGGCTGGAAGGTTCATCCGCTGGCAAAAGGGTCGTATTTAGCCCCAAACTCTTGGCGCACAAACGATGCCCATACGTAACTTACCCGCCATACAAACCAAGGGCTATTCCGGTTAAAGGTGCGTAATGGTAATAACCGGATGCAGGCGTTCCAGAACCGGACCGCTCCACCAAAACGCGCAACGCACGGAGGGTCCCATTCATGTTAACAAAACCGGGTCAAGCTAACGGGTAATGGGCCAAATGCGACGGCACTCGGCTACGGGCTCCATATTATATGACCGGACAAGACCAGTACCGCGCTCATCTATCCAATATAGCTCATTTCACCCAAAGTTTTGGTTTTGTTATTAAAATGCCCATTTTGCTGGGATTCCTTCCATCTTTGGGGGGATATTGGCATTTTTTGGAGGCCAACTTGAGGAAGTTGACGTAGAAAACAACCCAAGGATATATAAACTAGACCAGCCTTTGAGGCCATGGGTAGTCACCGTGAGCAGAGTTATGTCAAGAAAGCCGAGCCAAAGTCAAATTTGATGCGTAGAAGCTTTTGAGGAGGAGAGAGATAATCGTTTGACCATTTCCTCAGAGCCCGGATCCATCTTTGCATGTCGCTTTCTTGCGGTGGTTCTTTGAGATCTGGAAAACAAGACCAGACTGGTCTTGCAGCTTTACTCTGTATAATTGCAGCCATGTAATTTTAAGTGATTTTGGAATAGAAATAAAGAAGCCTCCCCACAGAGAGAAAGGCCCGGAGACATAGACAAAAGTTGTTTAACCCGCTATCAATCCGTGATACCATGGCTCTATTGCTCATTATCTATTCTAGATCTGCATATGTGTATATGGTTGTTATAATTCTTCTTCCTTTCTCATTCTTTCACTAAGTTTTTCAAATGGTTAATTAAAGCATGCAAAATTAAAACCTCAACCATAGTCATTTAAAAGATCCTACGCATCAAGTGGTATCGCATGTTGACGCTTTGATTTGAGCGTATGTTAATCCGGTGGAAAGCTGGCAACGGTGGAAAAGTTTGTTTTCAGTGAGAATCCAGCCACTGACGGAGAGAAAAGAGTCTTGTGTTATAAGATGGAAGATCGTATTAGCGATTTCAAGAAGAGGTAAAAGAGTTCGGAAAACATCTCCATGCTAAGGTCGGAGATGGTGAGATTGCATCTAAGATTATTTAGGAACTAAGAGTTCGGGGCCATAATTCCTTCAAAAAGGCAAAAGGAAGAGGAAGAGGACCCATCCTCACATTCTCCTTCAATTCATCATCACCTCCTTATTCTCCTCTTCTTCAAGTTCAAGTTCTAAATCTAATGAAGAAAATGTTCTAAGAATAAACATGAAATGCCATTGTTAAAACTTGATGTAAATTTGAGTTACCCATATATAATGGTGAATTCAATGCAGAGAAACTTGATAACCGGATCAGGCAGATGGATATACCGCTAGCAGTAAAGCAGATCAAGGATGAGGCCACAAATTAAATTGGCATCTTTGAGACTTGCAGTACACCTCTTTATCCGTAATAAAAGGCCAAGCAAAAGAAACACAGGATGTGGGTAGCTGCATTTCCACCGCGGTAACCTATTTCCGTGACTTAGAAACGCTTTATCCTTTGGGCTATAAAGAAAAAGCAATAATTGAATGGTAATATTTAAAACTAAGAAAAGCTGGCTAACTCAATGCAAGAATACACTGAAGGGATTTAGAAAATGGCATTAATGTTAGACATTCCTTTGCAAACATAAGAAACCCTAAGGGCGAGCAGAGAGGTTTGCTCATGCGATATTAGGAAACATCTATTCGCGTTTGGGACCTACCTAATCTGATGAGGCTCTCTGCCTTTGGCCACATATATTGAAGGTGGGAAAGCAGTGCTCAGGGGAATCACGCTTCTTCAAAGAGATGATAAGAGGAAAAGGTATGGTAATGGAAAGAATGTAAACACCGTGACAAAGAAGGAATGGAAACCCTCTTGCAAACATTGAAAGAAAGAAGGGAATGATGAGGACAAATGCTATTTTCATCCTGAGAAGAGGCCAAAGCGGTTCAAAGAAAAGAAGGGAAAGAAAATAAAGTTGGTAAATAAATTTACAACAAAGCTCTACGTGACGGATCGGATTCAGGGGATGAATCTAAGATTTCATTGGTTGGTATGATTGCGTAAATTGCAGGGAAGATACTGATTGTAGCCAAGCTCGTTTCATATATGGGTAATCTTCAAGGACATAAATTAAGATATTTTCACATTAATCGATAGTTGATCTCAATCTAACCTAATTTCTTAAGAATTGGTTAAGAAATTGGGATTAAAAATACAAACTCATCATAAGCCTTACAGATTTAAATGGATAAGCAATCATCACTTGCTACGCATACAATAGCAAAGCAGCAATAATCAAACCGCAATTCCATCTAAAGTATGTGGACGAAGCGTAATCAGATTTTGTGTCGTTAAAAAGAATGTGGAATGGTCTTAGGTAGTCCATAATTACATGATCGTAAAGCACCTTCTACGCTGCAATAAAGAATCAATATCAATTCACTAAAGCAAGTCATGATTATGTGGTGCATGCCCATCATGTTAAAGCAAGTAAAATGACTTCAAACAAAGGAACAATTAACTAAGGCAATGCGGCATGCAACAAACCACTAATTGTTTCAAATAAAGTAATTGATCTTGCCAAGAACATAGATATTATTGTTGAATGAAAATCAATCAAGTTGCTTCCCAAATAAGCCTCCAAGGAAAGTGTGATATTTTCCCCATATCAGTCTATCTGCAGTCAGTTTTGATGCTTCATTAGAAATGCTTTCTGCATGGATGATAGTGTCTCTGCGAAGATGTACTGGTGGTTCAAATGCATAATAATGTAATCGTCACTATCAAGTGATTGTAAGTTAAGGTTTGATCCTTGATGAGACAGCATGGCGATTTAATCTCGGAAGAGATGAGAGCAAGTCGGGTATTGGCCCATCCCGAAATGCATTGATCGTCAATAACCTTTTTGAGGACAAAAAGGTCTTTTATGGGGAGGTGTGATCCGGAATCAGGATCTTAGAAGCCCCATAGGGTTTGAAAATGCCTCAAAACGAAACCCTGCACGCTTACTCTAAAACCCATGCCATTGTGTCCGCCCCATCTCCGATTCCAAAGCGGGTATATTTACTTTGTCAACCGGGTCTGGTGATGGAGAAGATATCGCTGCTCATTCAAAAATCTAAACAAAAAGGGATGATCAGACAACCGTGATACCCACGCGGTCCCTACTGACCGCGGCGAGACCGTAGACGTGGTCCGTATTAACCGGATGTGGTGGAAATATATAACGTGACACGCGGCGCATCCGTGAGGTGACACGCGTCGTGCGATTTGGGCGACGGAGGTACAGCTTGACTAATCCGAGGGCGTGACATGTATCACCACTAAAAGGGTGACACGCGGAGACGGGTGACGCTTACCATGACGCATAGATGACAGGCAGTCGACGTATAGCCTGGATACGCGGGTGCTACCTTTACGATGGCCGTCAATCGTGAAGCGACATGTCCCTTTGATTATAATGAGCGTGAGGACACGGCCCGTTCCTCGCGGGACGCCTACGGTCACCTGTTTACTGGTTTGGTGGCTCTATTTGCGGAATTTGCGGCGTCGTCGGGGGTTGAACTCCACAATCGCAGCCAGTTTATGGATCATGGGCTCAGCTTTCAACCTCACTTCCCCAATGATGGAACTTCTATTATGGCAATCGGGCGAAAAATTCATTTGAATCTCGCTGGTTCATCCTGGCGTATAAAGGGTCGGGGCTTAGCCCTGTTCTCTACGCTAAAACGATTTGCTACATGTAACCAATCGCCACAAACCATGGCCATTCACAAAGGGGCTGGTAATGGTAATAAACCCGCGGATATATGTATTGCTCTACAGAATCGGTGAGACCGCTCCACCAAACGCCAAGCAGCCTATAATTTGCGGTCCCATTCTATGAATAAACTACCGGAGCTAATCAGAAGGGCCACGATGGTGCCGGGTCATATGACTCAAGAGCCGCCACTAAAAGGCTAAGTACTTTGATCTTTATCCAATATAGTGGTTTTTGGCCCAAAGTTTTGGTTTTGCTATTAAAATGCCTATTCTGTTTCCCTGGATTCCTCCAATTTTGGGGATATTGGGCATTTTTTTAGCCCAAATTTTTGGAGGAAGTTTGGAGTCAGAAAGAAAACTAACTCCAAGGATATATAAACTGTGCTGGGTTTGATGTGCCATGGGCAACAAATGAAGCAAGAGTTATATTAAGAAAAGCTGAAGCAAAGTCACTTATGCAGCTTTTGAGGAGGAGGATACTTGTTCCACCATTTCAGAGTCTGGATGTCCGCTTTCATGGGTTATTTCTTTTAAGTGGGTTCTGATCTCAATTCCATCAAGACTAGATTAGTCTGGAGAGCTTATTTGGCATTAAAATGATGTACTTTTGAGCATTTAAACAAAAATAAAGAAGCCTCACTCAATGAGACAAAAAGGTCTTGAGACGAAAGCTTAAAATAACCTATCAATCCTGCTGTTTTGGTTTTGTTGTTCATTATTCATCAGATTCAGATATGTATATGGTCGCTATAATTCTTCTTCTTTCTCATTCTTTCACTAAGTTTCTAAATGGTTAATTCCAAAATTAAAACTCCAACTATAGTCATTTAAAAGAGATCCTACTTGATCACTAAAACCCTCCTCTCATACCTGTAACATGTGTCATAGTTTGGAGCATTTTGAAATGGATCTTTTAGAACCCATTCTTTTAGATTTTAAACATTTAATGATTTCCTTTTTTAGCCGGTGATCTTTGAGATATTTGTAGCTTTGAGAGGGATTTTCGGAAATGGAAAAGAGAATCTTTTCTCTCAAGAATGGGTTCATATACAAAACCCTCTCTCAATTTTTTAACATCTATTTTTATTCAAGAGATACACATTAACCTCCGACTCGCTTTGTTTAACCTAATCCCATTTCCAAGCAAGTATACCTTGAAACTTGCTTATGATCTAATGTAATGAATTCTTTCTTTGGAAAATTAGTTACGCTCGACTCCTTGAGCATAGCAATAATCATTTTGTATATATTTTGTAAACTTCATAAAACAAAGGGTTGGTTGGTTCGATGCGAAAGAAATAAAGGCTTTGTATCGGATTGTTGTTTTCTGAGCTTAATAGATATTAATGCAAAAGTACATAGTTCTTTCATAGCAGAGATTCCCGACGATGGTGTTTTGAAGTATTTTCTATTCCTTATGTGTATGATATATCTTCTCTTTGATTCCCATTTCTATATAAGTCTCTAGTATTTAAACTAAAAACATGTTTGAATCTATCCTTGTTAAATGCAAATACCTTTTCTCACCCTTGCAAAGTTGTGTGTCTGTGACCATCCCTTTGCCATAATGCTTTTGTTCATAGCAACTTGTCATTCCATTTCCCATTCCTCTAAAGTTGCATGCTAAAGAATTCACCCATGGTTATGCCTTTGTGCAATGAACTATTAACTACTCTTTCTACTTCTTATACCAGAATCATAAAATTTATTGATAAACAAATACTTCCACTTGGCCTCCGCTCTGTGAACATCTTAATCACCAATCACCACATTTTATCATTTTCATTATTTGACCCATGCCCAATGTATTTTCCCTTTGCTCCATCAAACTACATTTTGAAAGAAAATCCACAAAACCGACCTCTGTTTCAGCTATTGGACCTTGTAAGAATTTATCATTAGTTAGCAAATCATTGAAAGTGCCCTCTCTGGTTGGAAGGGATATCTTCCAACCTTAAGTTGGTTTGTGGTTACCTTGGGGTTTCTTTGACATAGCCCAAAGAAATTACCATGTGATAACACAAAGGATTATTGTCCAACATGCACCAAAGAAAAAGGTTGATTTTGAAAGGATTCCAGAGGAGGTATGCTTCTTGTGAAAATATGGAAGTGTATTTGTGGCTAAAATTTAGTCCCCCAAGAAAATATCAAGCTCATTGGGAGTGTGATGGACATGTACTCCCAAAAAGATACATCAAGCTTCTCCATTGGGGAGTGTGTGAGGGACATGTAATTCTAAAAAGAAACCTTGACATCTTTGTGGATCAAAATAATAGATTGGATAATGAGAAAACCTGATTTATGTCATTTTACTGATAACTTGTGAGAACACAATAGATTTAGATTTAGAATAGTGCAAACATTCTAGAGGTGTTTTACCTTGTAGATATAAAAATCATTTAAATAACATTTGAGACCCATCTCACATTCCACTGAATGAGATATGCTTGTCGAGGCATTCTCCACCCCTCTGCCAACATATTCCCTCAACTCAACTATGTTGTTTTGGTAAGCAATATTAGTCCTATTGCTGAAGACATGGCTACTTAATACAAATCAAGGTAAGATATCCAAGCTGCAACTCTGACAGCTTAGGGAGGGCAAGGGAGGGAGCTTGAGCCCTTCTCCTTCACCCGCATCATTGAATATACCCACCCGGTCCAGCTCCTGCTGGCTGAAGGATGGCCCGGATCTTTGAAATCGTTAAAGATATGAATATGCAACTTTGAATGTGATATGTAGAAGAGAATATGTATTTTACTTCTCCACTTAATTTTTAAAAAATTATATTTTATAGAAAACAAATATAATATTAAGAAAAAAAAATAAGTCTAAGTGTTATGTTTAAGAATAAAATTTATATTTATGTGGTATATTTATAAATATTAAAACTTTCAAGAAAAATGATATTAATTCTTTTTTAAGAAAAAGTATTAAATTTGATTGATATTTGAAAATGTTAAAATAATAAATGATATATTTAAAAATAGAAAAAAATAAAATTATTTTAAGAAAAAGGTATTAAATTTGATTGATATTTGAAAATGTTAAAATAATAAATGATATATTTAAAAATAGAAAAAATTAAAATTAAATTTTTTGAAGAAAAAGTATTAAATTTTATTGATCTTTAAAAATATTAAATAAATAAATGATATATTTAGAAATAGAAATTGTATTTTATATTTTTCATTTCTAAATTTAAAATAACTAATTTTTTAAAAAATATTAAATTTTATAGATTTTAAAAATAATAGAAAAAATATTAATTAATTTTTTAAAAATATTAAAATTTTATAAATTTTAAAAATAATAGAAAAAATATTAAATATTAGATTTAAATTTTAATATTTATCATTTAATATATTTTAAAAATACTGAAAAAATAATATTAAATTTGATAGATCTTTGAAAATACTAAAGAATATTTTAGTTTTAGATATAATATAAATATAATATCCAAAAATATTTTACTTTTGGATATAATATAAAATCCAACAAAATCGATTAGACTTTCCCAATTGAAAAGTGTTTAATCATGACCAAATTACGTTCAAAAATGGTGAGCATGACCAAATTATGTTCAAAAATGGTGAGCACTAAGTGCTTGGCTGAGATTTGATACTTTGACCAAATTATGTTCAAAAAAGGTGAGCACTAAGTGCTTGGCTGAGATTTGATACTTTGACCAAATTATGTTCAAAAATGGTGAGCACTAAGTGCTTGGCTGAGATTTGATACTTTGACCAAATTATGTTCAAAAATGGTGAGCACTAAGTGCTTGGCTGAGATTTGATACTTATGTTGCACTCAAGCACTTTGCTTAATAAAGATCATGTATTATATAAAATCTAAAAGTCAAAGATTTCTTGGGGTTTAAAATGTGTGGGTTAGAATGTATAGGGTTAAATATATTCATACAATTATTAGTACAAATTAAAATAGTAATTATTGTATTATAGTTGTTGCATAGAAATAATGTTGTCTTAAATTAATGTTGTCTTTAATTTAAGGAAGTTAAGATTAAGCTTCTAAGTAAGAAGTATTTTGGCTTAACATCCATTGGTTGGACACTTTAATCCCCACTAGGGAGCAAATAAACCATAGACATGTGATATGACTTACAATGCAAGCCTTCAAAGTTGAGGTCCAATCAAATTGAAGAAAAACAAAAAAAAATATTTAAATGAAAATTATTATTGCAATATCTTATGATTAATAATATATGCATTGATATGTTGAGTTGGATGGTTTGATTGAGTAAATGTGACTTGATGTTACAAGAATTTACAGTC
>SNQJ01S0269082.1:0-11797 GCA_010110895.2 Picea sitchensis
TGAATACTGTCCATAAATGTTATCAAAGGATCAACACTTCTTTGAAGAATATTTATGACAAGGAAAAGGAATCTTGTGTAGCCAGGTCCAAGTTCCAGGATTTTATTGTTTGGAGACAAAAAGTGAACTTTCCTCGTCTCACCCCTTTTTCACAATATGAGAAAATGAAGGGGGAATCAGTTTTAAAGGTTTCAGAGAAAAACCTTGAAGAAAGAAAGAAACTGGCCAGAGAGGTTAACGAGGCTTGTCTCAATGCTCTTACTATTGTTGAGTCAGAGTTGGTTGAATTTAAAGATGATGTTATATCTGATACACTTGGGAAGATCGAGATATAGAAGAATAAATAAAATTCCATGAAAAACAAGGAGATGATATAGAATACAATTCAAAAAGTAAATTAGATTGATTTACAATAGATAGATGATCTATTAGTAAAACCAAAGTTACAACACCAAGTTACAGCTCAGGAAATCAGGAAGATTTAAGAGAAACAACCACTGGTGCATAAAATTATGTTTGCATTTGAGTTGAATGAAAACATTGAACCTTATAATTTTGTAGTAGAATTAATGGAGATGTGTGATCGGTTCAATGAGCAGAAGAAGGAATGAACATCTGTGAGAAAATAAAGGAGAAAAATAAATTCCAACATATCAAGCGTATCTCGGAAAATCTACTTTTTGTTGTTATATTTTGATTGTATTCTATATTTAGAGATGAAAAGATGGAATGTTTAACTACTTCTAGTTAAGACATTTTTTGTATAAATAGGTAGATCTTATATCTATTCAAGGATTCCTCTCTCTGTATGTAAAAGAGAGCACTTATTTGGATATCAATATAAAGAGAAGACGAAGATTCTAAGTCTCATTTCGGTTGAGTTATGTGTTTCCTCTGTATTTCCATTTTCTTCTCACATTAGCTTCTTTATATGGTTCTTGAAGATTAAATGATTACAGCTTAGTAATACAACTATTGTGATCTTAATATAATGGAGGTTTTCTTAGCTACAGTTTTTCTTCTGTTCTTACTTTGAGTAAAAAAAAGACCTGTAATCTATGTGAGTTTCTACATTCTTAATCATCTGTCAAGAATACATCTCCTACTTTTCTTCTACAATGAATGAGGTAAGACTTATCTGTAATTGATCTCTTTCTTTGTTCTAAGAATTTTGTGAATCATTTATACATCACATAAAATTATAATTTTGACTCAAAGAAAGAGACATTGCCTCTGTATTTTCTTATTATAAGTTTCACTCAAAGTTGCATCTTAGAAAACTGAATGTAGAAGAAAGAATTATAAAAACTTTTATTAAATTCTATGATTCCTGACATTATTCTTAGAGCCTAGAATCAACATATTTTTGGCACAAACATCTTTCTAGCATCGTTGCGAGGGATGGAGAAACGGAATCATTGTTTCCCTCGAATAACGATAAAGTTAAGTTTCGATTTTTTAAGGTGAACAAATATTGAACGTGTGGATTAGGATCATTTTATCTTTCACCTGACAACTCCATTGTAGGAAAAATTGGCATCCGGTTGGAAAAATACCAGAAATAACCCAGACGAAAAGCAAACCACGCCAATTTCGGATTGCAAACAATTGTTGAAATACAAGGCATATCTCAAGCAAACTTTTGCATCAGTAGGTAATATCTATCAAACTAAAGTTACTCGGGTAAATGTTAATATCTCGGCTGAAGAATTAAGCATTAAAGATAAATATCAAAAAGTTCATTCTGCAGAAGCCTCATCTAGTAAATCTGAAGTTAAATTAGAATTTTAGGAACAAATGGATCCTAAAATAAAATCAAATGATCCAAAGAGTGAATTTATCCATACTATACCTATCTCATTGATAGATACTTTTACCAGTGAACACAAAGAATCCTCTTCGATCCCCAATATCATTTGTATGCAACCGATTCTTAGTTTTCCTGAAGTAAAGGTTTATGTTTCCATAAACCATGAAGATCATTTTCTACTCTCAGGATCATCTCATATTACTTCTCCCAGTTATCTGTCTATTCTAGGGATGATTTTAAGGGATAAATTTTGCTCATGGGCTAATTTTCCATGTTTTTTCCCAAAAAAAGATTTGCTATTCTAAAAATGATTTGCCCAAATTCTAAAGGATAAAATTATTTTACCTTAAAAATCACCAAAATGTTATACAAACTATATAAAATCCTTAGAAATTTGAATATTTTACAAAAATATCGCCAAACATTTATAGTTGGCATATGAATGATCAGTAAGATTCGCTAAGGTTTCTACATTTTAAAATAAATTTCCCTATAAATTTCCATCCTTAAGACCTAGTCCATCCGAAAGACTAGTTTCAAGTTCTGATTTTCCACCTCACTTAGATTTCTCATCTCTTTCATGATATCCATCACCATACGATTTTTTAGTTGAACTTCGTTCACACATTCCCAAAGAAATCAAAGGTTTAGTACATCAGTCTTTCGAAATTTTCAATAATCTCCAGTATAGTCCTTGAATTTCTTCTCCAAGAGTTTCAATGGTTGGTGTTGGAGGTGTTGGAGTTGGAGGGGCTGGAGGTGAAGGAGTTGGTGGAAATGGAAATGTACCAGTACCTCCTCCAATATTTTTTACCAAATTTGTTTCTAGATATGCTCCTTTAGCTCTTCATGTTGTCCTGCATGATCTACCTGATAATTACATGAAGATCCTACCTAAATTCACAGGTGAAATGGATTTAACATCCACCGAGCATATAGTATTTTTTGACCAATTTGTTGATATTCTTGCTATCGAGCACACATATGTTTATATGAGATTGTTTATACAAACTTTCTAAGGATAAGTTAGAACTTGGTTTAGAGGACTCCCTATGGAATCTATACCATCATACAATGATTTAGAGACTTCTTTATTGAGGCAATGGGGTGAGAAAAAAGATAACCTATATTATTTAACTGAATTCAGAGCTTTAAGAAAGAAAAAAATTGAATCTTTTTTAGAGTTTATACAAATATTCAAAAAAAATTATAACAAAATCCTAGCTGAAGTAAAACCTACCCAGCTAGCTGCAAAAGTGAATTTTGCATGAGACTTTGATTCTACTTTTTCCTTAATTTTAAGGGAAAGAAGGGACACAACTTTCACTGGGATTCATGATGATGCTATCGAAATTGAATCCAATATGATGGAATCAAGAAAGTTAAAAATGAAAGTAGAGATGGGCACACGAGAACCTAGGCGTTCTAGAGAACAAGCAGGGCCCTCTAGCTCTAGAAGAAACACTTCAGAGGAACAAATGGATGAGATGGCTAAGATTATAAAAGAGTTATCTAACAAAATTTCCAAGATGGGAGTGGAAAAATCCGAACCTGATCCATATGCTAGAAATCAATTTAGGATAAATCCTAACACAAACCCTCAGATTCAACAAACAAAAATAAAAAAACGAGGATCAGAAGATCCAAGCTCCTTTTAAAACTGAAAATCTTATACAAGGAGATGAGGTGCAATATTATGAAGAATTAGATGAAAATCTAAACAATCTTAGTGATTATGATGTTGAACCTCATTTAACCAAACAAGATTCTGAGAAATCTTTGGACCTAGGATCTTTATTTGATGATGATCAAGATGTCAACAATTTGGGAGACTCTACATATAAGGGTCTTGTTGATTCAATAATGGTTGAGCTTCAAAATAAATATAACTTGAGGCCAAGAGAAAATAGTTCCACCAATAATCCACCAAGAAAAATATTGTCAAGAAATAAATCTAATGAAGCAGTAATTTCAAAAGAACCTATTGAAACACAAGTTGCTCAAGTTAAATATGTTGAAACAAAAGCAACCCAGGCCAAGAAACAAGAAAATAAAGAAGTTGAAGTTCAGAGAAGAGGGTTTGAAAAATCAGTGGGTATTTTCAAACTGGAAAATGAATTGAATAAAATTCAAATTCCAGTTCCACTAGTTGAACTCTCTAGAAATCCAATCTATAAGAAACAAATTTCAAAGGTAATAAATTTTTCTGATGTTGAATGTCAAGCCGATGTAATTAACTTGCAAGATGAAAAAACTACGATCATGTTTGGACCACACATTGAGAACAACAAATATTTTGTTTCTCCATTCTATATCTCACTGACTATACATTATCACCTACTACACAATTGCATGTTAGATTCAGGTGCTTCACATAATTTAATGCCTAATATTATAATGAAAAAATTGGGCCTTCAAATTACCAAACCTTATCATGATCTGTATTTTTTTTATTCCAGAAAGGTTAAGTGTTTGGGTATGATTAAAGATTTGGTTGTAAATCTTGCTCAAGTTCTAGTGAAAATTATTCTTATGGATGTGGTGGTTGTTGATGTTCCTGCCAAGTATGGCTTGCTTTTATCAAGATATTGGGGTTCCAAGCTAGGAGGATCAGTCTAGTTAGACATAAAATACGCTACAATTTCAATTTTGTGGATAGTTTACCCATTTGTACAAATAAACTAGACTGGATTATACTGCAAGTGACCCTCAAAAACCTCATAATTATCCAGTCTATGTTGTTGATCAGGATTTAGGTATTTTTATTTTATCTATATATGATGATTTTGATGAATATACAGAAAAATAAAATAAAAAAATTGAATTCTCAAAGAAAAATGTAAATTTTAGAGGCGAGATGTGGAAAATGTTCTTTGATGGTGCTTCATCTTGGGAAGGAGTAGGCATTGGAGTTTGATTTGTGGCACCAGGTGATGAATATTACATTCCTTTTTCATATATATTACAATGGGACATTGATTATACGAATAATGTATGTGAATATGAAGCGCTAATTTTAGGATTAGAAGCTGCAAGAAAATTAAAAATTCAGCACTTAATAGTCTATGGTGATGTTGAGCTCATTGTAAAAAAAATAAAACAACAGTATCAAGCTAAGAATCCAAGAATGAGATCTTATAGAAACTGTTCTTGGGATCTCATAGAAAATTTATTCTTATCTTTTAACATTCATTCTATTCCTAGATCGCATAATCAACAAGCTAATTCTTTATCTAAAGCTGCATCAAATTTTGTACCTCCTGTTTTTTTTGAAATTGAAATATCACATTGATATGAGGCATAATCCTTCGATCCCCAAAAAATTTCAACATTGGCAAGTGTTTGAGGATGATGAATAAATAAAACAATTTCTAAAAATGGTAGATGAGTTTTCCGAGACTCATATTGATCAGGAAAATCAGAATGATCCTGCTTGGATTGTGCAAGGAGAAAATCCAAAAAATTTCAAAGACAAAATCGCAAATCACAGAATGCTTGTACTAAAAAATAATCAAATTTCCAAAGGTATTATTCCACTAGAAAGGTTATTTTACCAAAATGGCATACCTCTAAAGTCTACCCTACAACCCCAACATGAAGACGTTGAATATTGTTATGTAGGAACAAATGAAAACCCTAAAATGATCAAAATATCTAAATATCTTCCGACTGAAGTGAAAAATAAATATGTTGAGTTACTCAAATAGTACAAAGATGTTTTTGCGTGGTCTTACGAAGATTTAAAAACCTATGACACTTTTGTTATCAAGCCTAAAATTCCTTTAAAGCCAGGTATTAAGATTTTTAGGCAAAAGCTTAGGAAAATAAATCCAATTCTTTGTTTGGTAATAGAAAGGGAGGTTAAAAATATCCTTGAAGAAAAAATCATTGTTCCCTTCAGATACTCTGAATGGGTAGCCAACTTGGTTCCTGTCAAGAAGAAAAATGGGGAGATAAGACTATGTGTCAATTTTAGAAAACTAAATTGTTCCTCTTTAAAAGATAATTATCCTCTCCCTAAAATGGATCATGTTCTTGAAAAGGTGGTAGGGGCTAATAGAATATCTATGATCGATGGACTCTTGAGATACAATCAAATTTTTGTTCATGAAGACGATAGAGAGAAAACTACATTTACGACTCCATGTATGATAAAATGCCTTTTGGTTTAATGAATGAAAGACCAACTTTTTAGAGAGAAATGGGTATAGCATTCATTGGTGAACATGATAAATTTGTTGTTATTTATCTGGATGATTTGAAATTTTTTTCTAATTCTGATAAAAAACACTTGGTTCACCTCAGACAAACTTTTGACAAATGCAAAAAAATTGGTTTGTCACTAAACCCCAAGAAATCATTTTTTTCTATGCAGGAAGGTAAGATTCTAAAGCATATCGTATCAAAGTTTGGAATAAAAGTTGATCCTAAAAGAGTTGAAGCTATTGATGTAATCAACATTCCTAGAAATAGAAAATAAATTTAATTGTTTTTAGGAAAAAATAATTTCTTAAGGAGATTTATTCCTAATTTTGCTGAAATAGTTAAATTGATTACATATATGCTCAAGAAGGATAGTGAGGTAAAATGGACCACGAAAGAAAAATCATCCTTCGAACATGTGAATAAATCCATAGGAGAAGCACCGATGATGGTAAGTCTCAACTATACAAAGGATTTTTTTATTTTCTCTTTTTCATCTGATTACACTATCGCAACAATGCTTCTTTAGAAAAACAAAGAAGGATTCAATCAACCGATTGCCTTTTTCAGAAAAAGCCTAAGAGATTTAGAGTTAAGATATGATATTATAGAAAAGCAGGCTTATGCAATGGTGAAAGCACTTAAAGCTTTCCAAACATATGTTTTACACTCAAAAATAATTTCCTACATACCAACAAACACAATTAAAGATATATTGGCACAACCAAACAGTGATGGAAGGAGAGGAAAATGGTTGGCTAAAATTGAAGAATTTGATCTAGAAGTCAAACCAACCAAACTTGTAAAAGGTCAAGGTCTGGAAAGGCTGCTAGCTGAATCAAATTTCAGATCTCTTGGAATAAATCACTTTGAATCTCATGATTATTTATCAGATATAGAGGAAATTGATGATCAAACACCTATTACTTAGATTGATGAAAATTTATCCTCTTCATCCTGATATAGTGACATAGTTTCATATCTCCTTACTCTGCAATGTACAAATAATATGACTCCTTCTAAGGAAAGAACACTGAAGTTACATGTAATTAAATATTGCATCAATGATGCCAAGTTATATTGGAAGGATCCTTTGGGTTTCTTTTTATGTTGCCTTACAGAATAAAAAACAGAAGGCATGATTGATGAATTCCATAAAGGAATATGTGGAGGACATCATGCCTGGAGAGAAAAAATTTACAAAATTTTAAGGGCAGGATATTATTGGCAGAAGTTGTTCACTAATGTAAACGTATAGGTCAGACCTTGCAATTCATGCCAATTGTTTGCTGGTAAGAAAAATCTTCTCGCCTTACCTTTAATTCTAGTTAAAGATGAATCTCATTTCCAACAATGGGGCTTAGATTTTATCGGAGAAATTCATCTGCAATCAAGTGCTCAACATAGATGGATTATGACTGCTACTGATTACTTTACAAAATGGGTTGAATCTATTCCAACTCGGAATGCTACAAATTCAATAGTAATATTTTTTTTGGAAGATAACATCCTAGCAATATTTGGTTTTCCTAGGAAAATAATCATTGATAATGTGAAGGATTTTAAATCTATTGTAATGATCATTTTTTGTCAAAAATATAATATTATTCTAGGTCATTCTACAACTTAATATCCTCAGGGAAATGGGCTAGCGGAATCATCTAACAAGAGTCTGATGACTATAATCAAGAAGATTTTGACAGAAAAATAAAAAATCTTGGCATATACATTTAAAATATGGATTATGGGAAAACAAAATCAGCACCAAAAAATCCATAGGTATGTCTCCTTTCCAATTAGTTTATGGAACATATGTTATTCTTCCTATTAATCTCGCTCTTCCTGTGATAAAAATCTGCCAGGATGCGAATGAAGAACCAAATGTTCTTACAAGAAGAATAAATCAAATCATTGAAGTACAACAAAATAGAGGAGAAGGGGATGATAAGCTCCAAAAATACAAGGATAAATGAAATCCATTTTTGATAAAAAAAGATAAAGACAAGAAATTTCTTCCTGGTGATTTAGTCTTAAATGGGAAGCTAGAAAAGAAGTTTTGGGAAAACATGGAAAATTTGATCATCTTTGGTTCGGACCTTTTAAAATTGTAGCTGCTAAAGGGAGAAATTCATTCTCTCTCGAAAATCTTAACGAAGAAATTTTTGAGGCCCCCATTAATGGGCGTTTCTTAAAACATTTTATGCAATAGTTTCTTTTTAGGTTTGCATTGAATATATTGGATTCAATTGACATTGGAAATTTTAATTTTAATTTGTTTTCATTTTCCTTTCTTGTAAATTATTTGAGTAATTAGGGTGATTGATGTAAATATTTTCAGAATAAATCTTGCAGAACAGGAGGTTATGCAGTAGAAAGATATAACACTCATCTTTCCCTCTTTCGGATTCTTCAAAAGCAGGTGATAAACGAATGACATTCCATGTTCAAAAAATTCAAAACAAAACAAGGTATGAGTTATTTTTCTTCATTATGGTCTGAATAAAAAAAAAAAAAAAAAATTGATTGAAATAAATATGAAGGAAATGTTTCTCATAATAACATTATCACCTAATAAAAAAGACTAGAAATAAAAAAATAAAAATAAATAAATTTGAAAGAAGTCTGAGAAATTAAAAATAAACATGGGACAAAGCTTATTAAGAACATGTATCTAATATACAAACTCGTGTGGAAATAAAACACTTATGATTCAGATCATCTAAATTTTCTATACGTTCATTTCTTCCTTTTTCCTAGTTCTTTCCACACCAGTTTTTATTTTTCATTTCTTATCTTATTAGTCTACATAGAAATAAGAAGACTTGGCCTGACGATAAAAACTTAAAATCATATTTTCAAAACAAGATTAGGCGAAAATATTTACATTTCTTGGATTTTAATTGAAAAGGTATGTCTAGGCTAATCCTAATAATTTTAACTCTGATATTAGATATTAAAAGATGAACAATTCACTCAAGGTTTATCCATGAAAGGAATAAGTTTCCCAAAACTAACTTATAGGTGAGGGTATATTTAAAATTGGAAGAAATCTAATCTTAGAGTATCCTAAAAAACATTTGTAGACAAACCTTTTTTTTTATTAAATATTTTAAACGGATATCATCCCTTGCATGTTATATACAAATTGTTTGCCCCCACTTCAAAATATTAAATAAAATACAGATGGTGAAAGGAAATTCAAAATTTGAATGCCCCCATATTTTCCAAAAGAGATGATGAAATGAAATTCATAAATTGATTTCCCTCATCTCAAGTAAAATATAATTCATTTATTGAAGTGATGAAAGAAAATTCAATGGGAAAAGTAGATAACTTCACTGGGGTACTGAATAGGCTCACTAGCAGTGAAGCAATATCTATGATATATGTAAGGATGTCATACACATCTATATCACATACTCTATTTTCTAGTTCTTCTTCTGATGATATTTCTATCCTGAACCAAATGGGATTCCCTAAAAAAACATGTTACATTTGTATAACCTTGAAGCGAACAGATTTTCGCGAAGACTGATATTTTTGTTAAAATTACTTTGATTATTTGAAACAAATCTGAAATCAATTTCAAGAAAAGAAAACACTTATTATCCTGAATTGAGATTAATCATTAAGTGTGCTTTAAATATTTTTTAGATTTGGTTAGTTTCATGTTTATATGTGTGATTAATTCTTAATAAAACCAGAAAATATTTTTGGAAAAATAAAAAGCAATAATGACTCCATTTACCCAATAAAGGCACCTGGTCTATTGTTCTTTCATGCCTCACATGGAGCCACAATCTCCATATGGATCCTATGTTAGAACACTTTAGAATTTTAAAAAACCTTTTTGAATTTTGTAATATTTTCATTTTTACCTTTGAAAAATAAAAATCACTAAAAAATTTAGGAAAATCTCTTTCAAATTTGAATAAATCCATATTCGTCATTTATCAATAAGTGCTACCAATATCATCCATCAAAATTTTCGATTAATATGATCAAGTGGTTCTCATGATCTCGAATTTATAAAGATGTGTGATTGTTAAAAGAAAACTTCCAATGATTAATTTGGGACTTTACACTTCGGGAAGATTTCTATCATCGTTCAAATGAAACCCCGAAGTCATAAAACTCTGAAGTCCTAAATTCGTCTTTCCCCGAAAATATGTTAAAATTATCTATGGATGAGTCATTGGACACCTGTCATAAAAATATTTCATGGCTGACACGTGGCATGCAATTTTAACGTTTTTTATCAAATCGTTCGCCTATTTTTAGATGACATGTGTCATACATATTTTCTTGACACGTCACTAAACATGACATCATCACTACCACGTCACTCTAGAAAATTTTCCTTGGAAGTAAAATTAAAGAGTGAGTTCAGGATCGCCGAAGTATCTAAATACCGAAGCATTTGTTATCATAATGAATTAAAAATAGAAAATAAACATAAAAATAAGTTTAATTAATCGTGATTTACTTTTAGTTAATCACTTCGCGAATCTAGCCTTCAGAGGATCACTATTATCCTACATACAAAACTCCCGAATTTCAAAGTCCCAAAGTAATTAAGGTTAAAATGATTTCAAAATACGATTAATTAAAACTTAAAATGATTAATTAGTTAATAGCTTCTTCGCGATTTCGACCTTCAGAATATTTTAGTTGTTCTACTTTCAAAACCTTCGAATACCGAACCGTCAAATATTAATTGCATTTATAGCTGATTAAAGTTTTAAAATATTTAGGTAGATATCACGATGTCAGGTAATAAATTTCAGTGATTTCTTGAATAAATGTTTAGTTAGTAAATCAATTTGAAGATTTTTTGACTTTATTATTTTCATGAATAAAATCATTTCAAGCTTATCATTCTATCTTCTGCAATCAGATATTTTCAATGATTGAAAGCTCATAAGTTTTTCTTATCACAGGAAAGTTAATTATGTTTTCATAGAATTATGTCACCACACAAAGCATGGAATAAGCAAGGATTGTCAATAGAGGAATCCAACCCTAACATGGATATTCTTTCAAACACTACTGCGTAAATTACAGACACCATCAAGTCTTGGAAGAAGGTGTATGACATTATAGAGCATGAAATTCTCCTATGCTCGGGCGATTCAGTAGAAGAAGATAAAGGAACATTCTTGACTAAGATCAGACTGGTGGCTCAGTCGGAATTGCACAGAATCGTTGTCCGACCAAAGATTGTGTCATACAATGACATGATAAGTTGGGCCCTGGGTCATGTATATATCCCTTCCCAAAGTATCTCCAATCACCAAAAGACTTATGTCGATTCTTTTCGACTAGAATACCTATGAGTAATGTATAAAATTTCCTCTAAACCGAAATACACTTATAATTCATCTTTTCTTTTAGATTTTGAGTGGAGGAAATGCAGTGAATGTGGTAGAACTGTTCATGATAGAATTAAAACCTGGTGGGCAAATCCAGCCAAATTCAAGACCGACACTCATGTAATATATTCCACAACGTCTTTAGATTCCCACTTTTTATATATTTCCATGATGCTCTGTCGGTTATTTGGGAAGAAAAACCCTACACATTTCACAATGGAATGTGTTAGAAAAAGAGGACCGTGGAGCAATAAAATAATATGAATGCCGAAACAAAACACAAAAGATACACAATACAAGAGAGACACAGATTTACGTGGTTCACCCAGTGTGGGCTACGTCCACCAGAGAAATTTCTAGGTCCTTTCTTTATTATTATCCAGCAAAATGAAGGGATACAACCTACAACAAA
>SNQJ01S0269083.1:0-11650 GCA_010110895.2 Picea sitchensis
CTTGTTTCTTGTTGAGAAGCCTTTTATTGCTTTCTCGGGGATCCCTGGGCGAAGCATCTCGAGGTTTTATTCTTAGGCTTTTATCTTTTACCAGCTTGTTTTTACCTTCTGGGCTTTTATCCCCTTCTTCCCACTAGATAAGGTGCAACCCTAAAAAGGTCAACCCAGTGCTCGGACAAGTGGAATGGGACAGGTGAGCGGGAAACAAGATGGGAAAGTGAAACTGTGAAGGGAGCGGACGATGGCTTCTTAGAGACAACCCCAGTGACTAACAAAAACCAACAGACACAGGCTTACTAAACACCATGTCAATCCCCAAAGCATGGTCAAGTGAGCAAGTGTAAGATCCAAGCAGTTTGTTAGAAATAAAAGGAATTAGATGCATACATTCAATGGTTTTGATGATCAAAGTGACACATACCATGATACCTAAACTAATTACCTCATGAAGCAAGAACCCTCTTTGACACAAGACCAAGTCGATGGTGGTGGAGGTTGTTGTTGTTGCTGACAAGATAAAGATGCTGGAAGAGAGAAAAGGTGGGCCGTCCAGAGCCATGCTAAAGTCAATCCTGCTCTCGATACTCCATGTCTAGGACCTGTGGGCCTCGAGACATGATCTCCTAGTTATCCCTGAAAGTGGGGGATAACATCTAGCTCCAACTCTGGGACATGTGCTCACTGTAGAGCGCATGAGAACCTCAGCATCTCGGGCATAACCTGCTAACCTGCTTGATCTCAAGTAGAATCATCAATAACAAAAACGGGGTGGTAATGCCACCCCAGCATACATATATAAATATAAAGACTGAAATAACACAATCAATAGTGTGAATGTAAAGCAAACTACTTACATGTACTTACCTGTTGGTTGGATGTTGGGTGTAGTCAAACAACCAGTGAAGCCAATCCAGCAACGTCCCACGATACCTACCTTTGTGCTTCATCATAAACCAAAATTGTGATAATTCAAGCACAAAAATGACATGGGTTAGAACATATATCGTATCATCGGAAATCACAAACTCTAACTCATGTAGGCGGGTGGGAGGGATAAAATTGTGCCAAGTCAGTGTTTGAGGAAAGTACTCAATCCACTTCAAGAAGGGGTCATGAAAAGTCCAAGGTTCAGAATACTAACTCAAAGGATCGGCAAATTGGCTACCTAGGACGTCTTCACACTCTGAAGCTCGAGAAGGGATTGACAAAGATCTAGCAGACAACTGGCAAACTCTCAAGGGAAAGTCAAAAAATTGAGATGATGGACTCAAATTTGTAGTTTTCAACCATCCCTTGGATTCTTGGGTTTGCTTCAGAGGAAACTCAATATAAAATATATAATTTCCAACTACATCTTCAATGATACAACAAGGTAAGGCAATAAGAGGTGGTTGGGGAAAAAGGTCATGAGAATCCTTTTTCAGGCAAACCGTATTCCCATCAAAACCCAAGCACAGTGGTGGTTGATAGTCATTTTCATAGGATAAATCTAAGTGCTCGGAGGAGTAGTCATCAAAGACCTCAAGGTAAGACCGAAAATCATCAGGCAAATATGGTACTTGGTCAACCTAGAGTGTTTGGGGAGAATCGGTAAAAATCTCATCTCCTTTTTTCCACTGGTCAAGAGCTTGTTGTGATAATTGCAAAGGCAACACTCGGAGATGACTCTTTATGTCATAGATGGGATCCATATCATAACCAATTACATCCCACCTACGTCTCCCAACATGTATGAACTCATCGATATCAACTAAGTCAGTGTCAGTATCATAACATGGAGGGTCCAAAACATTTAAAAGCTCACCCATTTCCTCCTCTTTTCCTAAATCATAGAGTAGACAATCATCACAATCTTGGAGAGGAGGGTAACTTACTTTTTCTTCTTGTGTAGGAGCTTTGAGGACCTGGGTATCTTTAACATGCATTACTGTCTTATCCTCATGAATTGCCCCTCCACCTTTGATTGTACAACAAGGAAAATGCTCTTCGTTCAGGGATTCCATTTCTCCATCACTTTCTAAATCATGGAACAAGGTATCATCAAAATCCTAAAAAGGAAAGAAACTAACCTTATCGTCTTGTTGTTGTGCAGGTGGAGAAGGCTTGTGGATCGCTTCATTAGGAGGAGGAGGGCATGTTGATACTTCATCATTGGGTTCCGGCTCCTCGGTTGTGTCTTCAGCAATCCCTAGTCGATCTGAGATTTGTTCCCCTTCTTCTTGGAAATCAACAATGAAATTATTAAGGGCAAACAAACTTTCCCTACTAAGAGTACCTAAGGTAAATAGGCATCTTATTTCAGACAAGGAGATGTTCTCCTCAATTCTTGCAGCCATGTTGTAAGCTTCTTCGAGCATCTTCGGGGACCTCTTATGAAGGAGAAAACCCAGATGTCAGAAAAGTGCACAAGTAAAGAGATGGACAAGGTATCTCTCCTCCGGATGATGACTTTCGGGAATTTGATACATCATGTTCTCAAATCTATCCTGGAAGTCTATGATAGTTTCATCCTTAGCTTCCTTTATATGCTCGAGTTCTTCTAGTAATACTAGGATGTCTTCTAATTAGAGACCCCATTTCTCGAGAAAGATTTTTTCAAATTGCTTCATAGTCGTGATGCTGACATTAGGGAGGTTGTCATACCACTCTTTAGCATTGCAACAAAGAGTGGTAGAGAAAAGCTTCATGACCACGTCTTCAGCATAATCATCGACAGGGTAGGATAGGAAGAAGTTCTAGAAATTTCTCATGTGATAGTCAACTCTCTCTCTATCACCACCAGTGAATCCAGGGAGCAAATTTATGTATTCAAAGGGCATTTGTTGAGGGTACCCCGGGATGTTGCTCATGTCTAAACGCTTGTAGTTTCCGGGGTCCCATTGTGAAGTCATAGTTGGCTTCGTCATCAGTGGAGTCACAAGATAATTTTCTTGAAACTATCAAAGGATAAGGGAAAACACCCTAAGTGGAGTCGCCATGTAAGCTTGTAAGAATAAGACTCTGAGGCAAGGCTTACCGAAAAGTGTCGTCTTGAGGAGAATTGACTCAGTGTTCCCCGACAATGGTGCCAAAATGTTATCGCACAGTTTGTAGCAAGGATAAAAGGCTATAAGATAGAGAGCCAAACTGGCATAACAGGAACCAATCCCACCCAATGTCACCACAATGGGATGGTTCTTTCTTTTTAGGGAGGTTAGGCCCAGGGGAGACGTCCCCGATGACCTGAGGTTTTGAGGAGGCTTAAGGATAATAAGACAAGGATAAGTTTCCCCCCTCACAAGTCACCACCAATCAGATATTCCCGGCTAAACAACCAATGATGAAGTAGAACCCCCAAAGAAATGCACATGCCTGGAACAAAGCAAAAACAAACTGATATATGCAAGCTAGTTCAATGGGTTAGTACTTCATATAAATTAATGTTTATCTGATAAGCATATAAGCAATTTAGCAATAAAAATTGATGAAGTCAATGTTTATAAATAGCAATGAGAACTATGTCACTTCATCAATAATTATTGAAATGATATGGCATTCAATGTAGCAGATCAACGTTTCATTCAATTTATGCCTAAATCACCATTCAATTTTCTCATAAAACAAAACGTTGCTTCACAAATCATGTAAATAGTTAAGGATGACGGCAACTCTTAGGGTTAGTAGGTTAGTTTAATCTAGGGTTAGTAAAGTTAGGGTTTCAAATTCAAGGTTTTGAGAGTTTTTGGATCAAGTCCACTTCAACGCATGAGGTCTTAGGATCAGTGCCTTGAGGTTAAATGGAGTCAATAATGAAGGACGCAAGAGTTGAAGGAGACGAAGACTAAGAACTAGAGGGAGAAGTTTTGAGGTGTCGCTAAGGCAAGGCCTCAAAATCAAAAACCTAGGGGAGAGAGGCTCACTACGGTGTTGCTACAACAAGGCCTCGTGCTCTCTCCTCCTTCCTTAACTCGACTGGCAAAACAACTAGCTCAAGAATAAAACATACAACCAAAACAAGAGGGTTTGATTAGACAAGGTGTTGCTACAGTAAGGCCTTTCAGCAAACCCTAGAAAGAGTACAGCCCTAGTGTAGTAGACCTAGGCCAGGGACGTCTCACTCTTCTTGGATTCTAGATAGTACAACTAGCAACAGAAGAAGAAGGGAAGAGAGTGTAGCAATGGCTAGGCTCTCTCATTCTTCAATGGCTGAAAATTTCTCTCTTAGGGGACATGAGACAAGGACCTACTTGTGTGCTTGTCACCTAGGGTTTTGATTTAGCAAAATTCATAAACATATGCAAGAAATTAGACTACAACCATTCATTCAAGAAATTTTGCAGAAAAATACTTACAATTCACCAAGAAATATCAATGCAAACCCTAGTTGCAACACCTTCCTTCAAGAGAAATGCCAAAATATGCCAAAATAGTCTTCCTTCAACAAGTGTGCCTCACTAAATCAGCCAAATACCCAAGAGAGGGCGCAAATTTCAGACCTCACGAAGTGGTGAGTGAGAAGTCCTGAAAAAATGAAGTAGAAAATCCTCCATTTATACAATATCATGACCTAATTTTGCTTTTTAGGTCATGTAAAAGGCCGACAAGGCCAAAATACCAAAATCATATTGTTTTACATTAAATTGTCAAATTAAATCCTAAATCAAGCTGAAAAGAGAGTAAAAGCTCCTTCAAGGGGGATGTTAGCCCCTTTTATGGCAAAGGGAGCATCCTGAAGCAAAACATTAGCCCTTCTTGGGCTTCTCCAACCTGCCACATGTGGCACTGCTGCCTAGTTTGCCTCCCAAAACGTCCATGATGCTAGATGACGTCATGGTCAAGGTGGTGACATCCTAGGCCTCCCAAGGCCAACGTTCCACTAAGAAAGGGTCATCCCCCCTAGGTCAAGCTCTGTCAGGGTGCCTCTAGTGGAAGGTCCTCTTCTCCTCTGGTGTAAAGATCTGGATCCATCTTTATCCTGTATCTACCCCCTAATGGGGTCTCAGCATCCACCTGATGGGCTCTTTAGCCCCATGGAGGTCTGAACTGGTCATCTCCCCATGTGTACCGGTCCAAGATGGTACTTGTCCGTCGGGCATGGTCCTACACATCAAAAGCTACGCCCTCCCTGGGCTCATCAGTCACATGGATCATAGCAATGTCAATCACATTTCATCATCAATATTAATAAACATATGCATAAAACCCCTAATAGATCAATCAATAGCTCAAAGATGTTACACAAACCTACTATACAAGTCTGGGAAAAGGGCAAGGCATCCTATTGGGCTAGTGTCCACTGAATAAGGGAAGTTCCTGGAAGAGACCTCTTCCAAACCATGTAAGTGGATGAAGTGGTCAAGGGATGTCCAAGCAGGTGGGTGCAATGAAGGCCAAGGATGCAAGATGTTACCTATGGGTGCCTTTGTAGAAGGCGAGTTGTACCTGTAATGGATGCAATTCTTTGAGAGCCCATTCATGCCTTTTATTCTTTTTGTTATTTCATTTTTTATTGCTTTTTTATTGCTTTTTGCTCAAGAGATAATCAGGGGACACTGCCCTGGCATGGTGACCAGTGGTGACAGCGTTACCCACAAGTACTTTCATAGAAATGAGAAGGTTGGCTCGTGATGAGACCCCCTTTCCCTTGGCCATGCAACCAAAGGTCACTGCCCTAGCATGGTAACCAGTTGATGGCAATGTCATACTGCTAGGTACCCATGTACCTAATAGGTTGGCTCGTGATGAGACCCCCTATCCTTTGGTTAGGTCTTGTCTTATTATTTTTTAGGGTCCCTCTTGTTTCTTGTTGAGAAGCCTTTTATTGCTTTCACAGGGATCCCTAGGCGAAGCATCTCGAGGTTTTATTCTTAGGCTTTTATCTTTTACCAGCTTGCTTTTACCTTCTGGGCTTTTATCCCCTTCTTCCCACTAGATAAGGTGCAACCCTAAAAAAGGTCAACCCAGTGATCGGACAAGTGGAATGGGACAGGTGAGCAGGAAACAAGATGGAAAAGTGAAACTGTGAAGGGAGCGAACGATGGCTTCTCAGAGACAACCCTAGTGGCTAACCAAAACCAACATACACAGGCTTACTAAGACACCATGTCAATCCCCAAAGCATGGTCAAGTGGGCAAGTGTAAGATCCAAGCAGTTTGTTAGAAATAAAAGGAATCAGATGCATACATTCAATGGTTTTGATGATCAAAGTGACACATACCATGATACCTAAACTAATTACCTCATGAAGCAAGAACCCTCTCTGACACAAGACCAAGCCGATGGTGGTGGAGGTTGTTGTTGYTGCTRACAGGATAAAGACGCTGGAAGAGAGAAAAGGTGGGCCCTCCAGGGCCATGTTGAAGTCAATCCTGCTCTCGGTACTCCATGTCTAGGACCTGTGGGCCTCGAGACATGATCTCCTAGTTATCCCTGAAAGTGGGGGATAACACTCCCAGTATCACATTAGTGTCAAGTAGGTCCATCACATAAAAATCTTGCACCAAGTCATATCTGCCCAATGTGAGGCTCAAACCTGGAATGTACCTGTCATAGGGCATAGTATTTCCCCCTGCTACCTCCACACGAAATTCTTCAAACTCAACTATAGGAATATGCCTCCTTTTCACCAAGGTCGAATCAATGAAGTTGTGTGAAGCTCCTCCATCAATAAGGACAGAGACTTTTTGACCTTGAAGCACTCCCCTCATCCTGAAGGTATTGTATTTGGGCACTCCACTAATGGATGCAATGGTAATTTTCTTCTCCTGATGGGCCGAAATCTATTTCTCCTCCCCCTTCACCTTGCACATTGTTAGGGCTGGGTTGATTTGCTTCTATCTTTTGTATGTTGCCAATCTCCTCATCCTCTTCAATATCTGAGATAACCTCATTGTAGTGAACCCTGCCTTTGCCCATGCATTTGTGTCCCAGTTCCCAAGGTTCTTTGCACGTGAAGCAAAGTTGTTTCCTCCTCAACTTTCTCCTAGTTGTCTCATCCATCATTCCCTTACCTCTATCAATTTCCCTTGGATCCTTTGCCCCTTGGTTTATTGGGGGTCTTGGAGTGAATTTGGATTTAGTTGCTAACCCCATCAAGTCCCTAGTCCTCCATATCGCATCCTGTAAGTTGGGGGGCTTAAAAGCCTTAACCCAACCATGTAAGGGTTACAACAACCCTTCAGTGAAAAGCATCAATAGTCTAGGAGGTGATATATCTGATACCATCACAGCTATCCTCTGAAACTCCTCAATATAACTCTCTGGTAACCCTGTATGCTTGAGTTGTGTGAGCTCTCTGAAGTGTATTTCAGGATCTCCCTGATCAAATCTATCAATGAGCCTCTAGGTGAACTCTAGATATGATGTGATCTGATTGTGTCCCAAAGTGTTCATACCATGATACCACCAATCATGTACTTTCCCCTACAAATATATAGTAGCAATTGTTTAGTGTTCATCAACACATTAGAGGAGCTTCCCCCATTGGATGAAGAGGGATAGTTGGAGTTGGTTTCGAAGGAGTTATTGGAGTTTCGAGAGCGGAAATTGAGGGGCAGTGTCTGATCAGATGAAGAAGGCTTCCAGTAGAGGATGCTACTTGGGAGAGTGAGCAGGTGTTACAGCACTCTGGATTGGTATTGCTTGAGGACAAGCAATCTCGAGAACAAAGGACTGTAATGTCCCATTCTGAATAGGAGCTCCAGAGAGGAGGGCTTAGCAGTCTAAACAACCCTGTTAGAGTATAGCTAGGGTCGTACAAGGGTAAACAGGGTTACTAGAGTTCACTTCAACCGAGGGTGTTATAATTCGAAAGTGGCATTGAGTTAAAAGTTAAGGGTGTTCACTTACTGCTACTTCAGGACCAGACTGGTGGGATGGATACTGCTACCACTGATAGATGGAATGCACTAAAGAAAAGATGGGCCCTCCGGGGCCATGCTCAAGTCATTCGGCTCTCGGCACTCCATGTATAGGACCGATGGGCCTCGAGACATGATCTCCTTAGTTATCCCTAGGATAGGGGATAACATCTGGCTCTAACTTGGAGACATGTGCTCACCGTAGAACGCATGAGAACCTCAGCATCTCTGGTATGACCTGTACCTGCTAAATCTCAACAAAATACATCCGTAATCCTCAGGGTGGTGATATCACCCCTCGCTCATACATGATATAAAAATAAAGATAAGCAAGCATATATACATAAATGGAAAATACAATGATGAAAATGAAACTACACTAGCATGAATGCAGATGGTGTATACAATGGATGCAAATGCCTAACTAACTTACATGTACTTACCTGTGAAGTCAAGTCTTTGCCCCATGATAGGGTTTAAGGAGGTGTCCACTAACCCGCAATGGACGTCTTCTTCCTTCCAACGTGGATAGATAGTAGGCATCAGTGACTAACTTCATCCTGATTCTGAAAGGTCCAAGCCAAAACTGTGCATTCCCTTTAACATTAGTAGGCTCTCCCTTGTGTCCCACATCCAAACCGTACCTCCCTCTTGATACTCCTTTGCTTCAAACTTGGTTGTTTCTTGTATAACTCTACTATATTGTTTTGAGGGAGGAGGGTGGGATTCAGTTGTAAGGACTTCTTGTTGGCTTGGTCTGATCAATATGTCATCATCCCCTTTTTTTAGTAACTTAACAGTTCCAACTTCCTTGTCCTTGTATTTATCTAGGAGTTGTTGATACACTTTCTTCTTTGACCATTGTATCTCATCAAAATCTTCCTCTGAAGTGAAAGGCAAATCCTCTGGAGAAAATATAGGAAGGTTTTCCTTGATTGGTTCATGTGTCATACTAGTTTCAGCATCATTGTCAATTTATTGCACATGGACCTTGGCAATTGGCATATTTGGAAGGCGCTCTATCGTCCCATTCTTCATAGGTACATTGATGTAAGTTAGGTCCATCTCCAATGTACCTCCCAACGTTGCAGCAAACTTCCTGGACAAAAGCATTCCCCATACATCAGGGACATCCACCACCACGATGTCCATATGGATTATTCTCTCGGGATATTTACCAAGGCATACTTCAACATTCTCAACTACCCCATGAGTGGGTATGGCCCTAGATTCAAAACTACATACATTTCTATAAGGTCGTGTGGCCTTTAGGCCTAGTCTTTCCATGACTCTCAAAGACATCATATTAGCACCTGCTTTTGAATCAAGCATACAGTTGTTAAGACATTTGTTACTCACTAATAATGTCACGAAGAAGCGTAGGTGTCCATCATACTGAACCCTAAAATGGTCTGCTTGTAACATAATAGGAGGGTCCATCGGCTCATCTGATACTTTGAAAAAAAATTCAAACCTTTATTTTACAGATGGAACCTTGATAACTTCCTTCAGTGGAATGGTCACGTGCATTTTGGCCAATGCACTTTCAAAGTCAAAATTCAAATCAATCTTGTCAGTTTTGGGAGAATTTTTACGAAGAAGTATGTTTATAAGCGGAGGTCTTGGTTGTGAAGTTGTAGGTATAGTAGAGAGAGGTTGGTTTATTCACTTTTGTCTAGTATACATTTGAAATTCTTGTTTTTTCAAATTTTCTCTCGATTCTTGATCAAGGTTATTTATCACCTCCATTCAAGCCTCTTGGTTGCTTCCTTCATGCCCTCTTGATGTTCTTCAATTGTGATATTAAGGCAACATTGTGGGGCCTCAATGGCATGATCAATAATATTTACTTGGTCATTTTCACAATTGTTTAGGGTACATTCATGCTCCCAATGTGAATCTCTACATTGCAAGCACCAAGGATTCTCCTCGACCATGTTTGTGGGAGCCAAAGTATAAGGGATTTCTTGATCATTCTTTGGTTTGAAAACTTGAGTCCCTCTTTGGAATTGCCCTTTGTAAGGAGGCCTAGGAGCTTGTTGTTGGGCTCTTTCTAAGTTGACAATCCTATTCATCATTAATTCTTGAGTTTTAACCATGCCATCTACAGTCAACTATACCTTTGCCAAGCTAGTGCTAATATCTGAAGTAGATTCAGCATTATGGACTAGTTTAGGTTTAGCCTCTATTTTGACTCTTGGGGCAGAGAAAGGTTCAACTCTGGATGATGATAGGTTATCATCAATCCTTGTAGCTATCTACTGAGATTCTTGGATTGTCTAAGGGGCTTTGTCTCCAAGGAGAAAGCCTATTTGTCCTGTAAAGGCTTTAGTGTAAAGAAAGAGAAGGAAATTTTCTGAAGGGTGATAGCTCACCGGGATTTGTTGTACCAACCTTTCAAATTTCTCATGAAATTCCCTAACAATTTCATTCTCAGGTTTTGTGATGTTATTCTACCTTATTAGCAGCATGTTAGGGTCTTCCTCGACACTCCAATGTTTGAGGAACACTCCCTCTAATTTTTCCATGGATGTAATACTAGCATCAGGGAGACCATTGTACCATCATCTAGCGCCATCATGAAGGGTAGCAGAGAACAATTTCATAGTTAAATCTTCAGCATCATCACTTATAGGATGAAGTTGAAATAAGGCCCATAAATTGCTCATGTGATCCTCGACGCTCACTACATCATTACCAGTGAACTTAGGCATCCATTTCTCATACCTAGGAGGTATTTTCCTACAGTATCCTGGGATTTTTGTCATGTCTAACGGTTTGAAGAGCTTGGATGACCTTTGTTTCTGGTTATTATCTTGATTTGGATCAACGGTCTGAGTTTGAGCGTTAGACATTGTATTGGAAGGAAGATTGCCTCCAAACAATGATTTTACTATAGGAGAATTTCGGGGAGGCTTTCTTCTGTAAGACTTGGGAGGATTGGTATACCTCCCTGAATTCAATGGGGTCGCCTGAGAATTTTCTTAAAATTGTCAAAGGAATGAGGGGATCACCCTCAATGGAGTCACCAAGTAAGCTTTGTAAGATAAAGGGTTTTTAGGGAAAGGCTTTGTAATGTCCCCCACCTCTTGATGAAGAGGATTGGAGAGACTTGGTAGTCTAGTCATCCCCACTAGACTATAGTCTCATGCAGCATGGGGAAAAGTCAGCTAAACTCAACGTTATAATATGAAGTTGACTTGAAAAGGTAAAAAGTAACTCAAAGAGGAATTAGATCACTTGAGGTTGAGTTAGGAGTTAACCCTAGGGGTTAACTAACTCAACGGAGAATTAGAATGGAGGTATAAAGGAAAGGCAAGGGCGCACCTCTCAGTCATCTTGGATTATTATGCATTTTGCTTTTAGGCTCTTGAGCACACAGTTTTGAGGGTTTTGAGAATACAAACCCTAAAGGACAACTCGGTGGTGAAAGATTCCACCTATCTTGTTCCAAGCTTGGTCTCGGGGAAGAAATACTCCACCCACACCATTCTACAGCAACTATAGGTACCATCACTCATCCAGGACAACCATAGGTCGTACCCTTGAGGGTTTTCAGCAAGAGGGTGCATCATTGTTTGAAGGAAGTTCGATCCAAGAGATTGGAAGGGATTTTGGATATTCTAGCACTTGGGTTTTCCTTGCAGGGTCTTCATCATCAATTCTAGTGCATTTTGAGAGAGCTAATCTTGCCAGATGATTTCCTTGAGCACTGGCACGACTTGGATAGAAGGAGGGCGTTATTGAGATTCAAATCTATTCAGTTTGGAGGAGTTAAAATTCAGATCTGACCTTAAGACTTCACCTAGAG
>SNQJ01S0269084.1:0-11797 GCA_010110895.2 Picea sitchensis
TCACAATCGTCCTCAAAATCATACCAAGCATATCTTTCTTGATTATATTCATGCATGAGGCCCTGCATAAGAAATCTCTCCTACATGTCATTCAATGAATCTTGAATACTATGAAAACTATCATTGAGGCCATATGTGAGGCTCGTTGTGAGGCTATGTGTGAGGCTGTTTGTGAGGTCATGTGCAAATGCATCCAATCTGCCATCCAATTGGGCTTTGAATGATTCAAGAATTTCTTTCAAGGTTTGAGAAGAAATAGCCATCTGAGCACCCTATGAACTCTTCGGTCCTGCATCCGTCACGGAAAAACTCAAAAAATAAGCCCAAGAAGTTTCGGCAGAAAATCGCGGCTTTTTCTGGAAAAACCCTAAAAAACTACTGAACTTAAAATGCTCATAACTTCACTTCCCGGACTCTGTTTCGGCTGATTTTTTTTTTGAAATTGGGTGAAATTGTGAGAAGAACTCAGATTTGTAATTTATTTGGGCAAATTCGGCCTCCAAATGCTACAGAAATAAAAATAAATCGCGTCGCCGTCCGCAGAAAAAACCCTGAAAATTGCAGATTTTAAAACTTCAATATCTTGACCTTCCGGACTCCGTTTCGGACGATTTTTTTTTTTAACTTGGGTGTTTTTCTGAGAGAAACTCAGATATACAACCCTTTTCTACAAATTTTGCATAGAAATATACTGAAAATGTCTTGAATGTCGCGACCCTCTTTTTTCTTCTCCGAAAAAAAATCTGCAAAAATAAAAAATAGTTGCCCACAATTCCTGCCAAGGAAAGTGCTCTGATACCACTTGTTAAGTACCCAATACTGAATACAAAGCACCAAAATAGATATACAAGAGCAACATGCAAAATCTCATTTATTACCATCAAACCCTTAGGGTAGGGCAACACCATACAATGGATCCTATTATGGAAGAGATCCTCTCTTGTTCACTTGTCTCTTCGAGGGGGCATCCTCCTATTGAGCTACCGCTCCAAATATAATATTTCTCTTCATGTCTCGTTACATTGCTTGAATATCTTTATATAGTGCTACCATCACCTAAGAACATTATGGATGAGTAATCTTCTAGAAGTAGAACCTTCTAAGAAGTCCTCTTACATTTATTATATCTAATTACTCATTTATTATATCTAACTACCATAGTGGGTATTATTTAATAATATAGTGGACCTAGTCCACCTTACATTGAATGACCTCCACTATTATCACTATGGGCCCTCTGGGCCCCCCCACTACCTCTCTAGCTACCTTACAAGGGGGGAGTTCCATTCTTGTTGAAAGAAAGGGGGGATCTCCTCCACCTTAATCTATGGGCCATATATTTGAGACAGGGTTGGTTGTGTTCAACCCTCATGCTTGGGATTCACTTTAGGATATTATATAAGCTTAAAGGAGCCATATACACAACTATATCATTCATTTTACCATGTTATTTGTTCTTCTCAATCCTATATATTGAGGGGTTTCCAAGTTGAAAGGGGGGAGGATTGGAGAATATCAAACCTATGATCTAAGGGGAACATTTGAAGTATCAAACCTTTGATCTCAGAGGAACATTTCAAGTATAAAACCTATGATATTGCTATATTCATGCAAAGTATGTATGAAGAGATCTTGGAGAATTTTTGCATCATCATCGATGGTTTGTAAGTATTCTCTTTGGGTTCTCATTTGAATATGCTTGGCATATTTCCTTCAAGCTTGTGTATTCTTTCATGTTATTGTATACTATTATTTTAATGTTTGTAGATGAATTTGTTTGATCTAATCAAATAGATTAGGAGGTACTGATTTCTCTTTTCTTCCTATTGCAAGTATCAAGTTGGGCTAGGGAGTTTGGAGATCAAGCTCAAATTGGAAGCAATGAGGACAAACTTTGAAACAAGGTGCATCACACCCTTTCTCCCTCTCTCTTTGTAATTGGTTAAATTGAATTAAAATGGATGTTAGTGTCCACTTTTAGTGTTTCTATATTGTTATAAGGGTCTATAATCCAAGGGATATTTCACCTATCCATAGGGGAAATATTCTGGAACAAAAATTGGTGACTTCGTTGGGGAAGACTTTGACTAGTCTTTTCTTGGATCGTTTGAATCCTTTGCTTACCTTTAGATATTTTTTTCTTCTTGATTATAATATACTTCCCCTTATCTATTATTCAATGAAGAGATCACAGAGTTGTTGATTTGTTTTATGATTTTTCATCCTTTTAGAGCAAGTTTCTGAACTTTTCAGGAGGGTGACACTCTTCTATACTTTACACCAGGGCACCACTTACCTCAATGGTGTTTCCCAAAAGCCTACCAGATGGTACCATTAGCTGATTGGTGCCCCCCCATATCCTTCCACAAGGTTCCATTCCCCTAACTGACACTCTGTTTTCTTGAGAATATGGGTTTCATTCCCCCTTGTTTTTTCCTTTTTACCTCCTTCTGCTTTCTCTTTCTCAGTCTAATTTTGAGGGGATTTTCTTCGAGAGACTCCTTTTTATATTTGAATTTGTTTGGATTGACAATTTCATGTTTATAAATCATTTTTACCTTTGTTGAACTTGAAAACCTCTTCTACATTGTGATATCAGTACACCTTTATTTTCACTAGTTTGGTCTTTGTCTCGTGATCTTTAGATTATCTTATTGATTGGAAGAGTCAGATTATTGCATTGTAAGGAAGTAGAAAGAACTTGCATTTGATTTACGTTCATTTAATTTATAATGAAACAAGAATAAATTGATTGCATTCAAATTTTTTGGTGTTACATGTTTGTAGTTTGGGTTAGGTAACCTGCATTGGGTTTAAGCATTTGGGAATGGAAAAAGACTCTTCTCCCTTCCATAAATAGAGTTCATCAAACAAAATCCTTTGTATCTAATTTTGTTGCACTATTTTGGAGTTGAAGTCATGAACATAATCAATTTCTCTTCCATACCCTTGAGTAAACAACATCCTAATAATCAAAATACTAATTAAAATCTATCTAGAAATTTTTCTTTCTAGGAACTCTGCAAACGTACATTAGCTTAGGTGTGGGGATTTGGAACAGGTGTTGAGAATAAATTTCCAAATCCATAAACAAACATAGAATCTTGTGATAGGGATATTCAATCCAATTTTTGTATAAGCATAGTCAAGAACCCCCTCTCACATAGGGGATAAACATGAGGTCATGTGTAAGAAAGAAATGGATATTACCCCTCTGAGGCTCAACGAATCATAGAGGAATGAGTGTACATTAAATGTTTTTATTGAGAAACCACTGGTTTCATTTGGTCTTGGTGCTTCATGAACCTTGAATCCATTCAAGGTCCTTTGGAGTCTTATTGGTCCACTTGTGTTCTGTTCTCTTGAATACCTTCGGACTTTGATATCCTGCCCATATATTCAGACCTAACTGTCGACTGTACCCAACTAGAGGTTGATTATCAGTTGGTAAACTCAGTGGCATTTAAATTTAGGTTTCATACACAAGGTGACGGTTAAGGGGATTCTTTATTGTACCTGGGTTAGACGTTGGTCAAATTCACTCGGGCTCCTTAGAGGGTAACCCACTGATAGACCATGAGGGAAATTGCACTAAAGTGTAAGTCCATTAAGCAGGCCACCAAAGTAACTGATCCACCCACTCTATCCCAACCCCTTCTCACTTTGATCCTGTGATGTTGGATTTCATCACCAACTAGCACTTCACTGTGAAAAGGTTTGTTTTTTTGGTTTGCTTCCTAGATTTTTTAGTGTGTGTTGTTTGCTTTCCCTAAATATCCATTAGGGTTGAGTCCATGTATATGGAATCAATTCCTAGAACTACCAATGAAGGGATCCATTTTCTCGGGATAGAATTTATTTCTCCTTATGTGGGACACGTTGGTCCTCCTTATATCACCACTTCGACTCTCCCTGGACTCACTATTGGGTTACCGGTCTGGTTGTTTTCCACTTCAGTAAATGTAACTTATCCTAATGCTTCTTCTATAAGTACCCCACCCTAATACCATCAAATTCCTATCAATCCTATTCCTTCGTTGTCGATAGCGTCTTGTTCCCCTTATTCCTTTTTTCCTAGTGAAAGATTTGTAGCCAGTAACCAAGTCGATAAGAAGAAGAAGAAAAATAAGTTAGGGGGAAAACTTCCAACCACTGCAAGACATTTTGGAAGAGATCAAACAACTATTGTTCATCATGCTAGGAGTGTTCATAATATCGACAAGTCTATCAAGACACAACGCAAACCCGAATTCCCTTGCATGATTTGTAAGGGTGACCACATTAGTAAGGATTTACTTAGTATTCCCATGGTTGTATAAGAGTGGTCTCAGGGTCATCAACGCACATCATTAGTCACTAGATCTCATGCTAGTGACAAACCATCAAATAGTGATAATTAGGTTGGAAGTGAGAAGGGTAAAGTCAATTTCCTTTCTTGCTATGTAAGGGGATGCACCACACTTACCTTTTTCCATGCATGGATGAAGCTTTATATTTTTTGGAAAATATTGTTGATGTCCAACAACAACCTCCATCTCCTACCTTCCATTGGTTGATGAACTAGTCAATCTGGTTCCATCATCGATCAATCTGGTTGATCATGTGATCTATTTGGTTCAATCATCGGTTGAGCCAGTGAATCAAGTGATCAGTCTGATTTCAACTTTGATCTATACAACTCTCTCCTTTGAGAGTGAAGTAAAAGTGGTCAATCCAATACCACCCCTGGTCAATCCCACTCCTCCTAGGAAGAGTGAGGATGTCTCTTAAGTCTTTCTTGTTTCTGTTAGCGATAAAAACCGCACTAGTATTTTGATCGGTATTATCATCATTCTTCAAATGATTATCGTTTTACTCAGTTTATTTCCAGTGTCTTGAGCTCCATATTATCCATCAATCTCCTGATCGATTACTCTGCTCACAAATCCTTTGTTAGCATACCTCCGAACTTGCAATTCAAGATGAAAATAATGTCATCTATGCTATTGAGAATATAAAACATAAAAAATGTATCATCATTTTTTATTTTTATGTTTATTATCTCATAGTATGAAAAAATAAATATATCTGTTTATACATGCAAGGTTCTAATCTTGAACATCAAGTGCGTTCAATCCCAAGCTTAGCACACAGTCAAAGCACAAGCCAAAACTGAGTTTTCAAGCCTAGTTTCGAGTTAAACTATAGTCTAAAATCCAACGTTGAGTTAAGTCATAAACCATGAGTTTCTATTCTTTCTATGTCATCAACAGGTGTTCGAAAAATGTTACAGATCATATCAGATGGACATAATCGTGTTTTGTTAGGTTTAAATCCATGAGTCAAAGCTTAAAGTTGTTCAACATGCAAATTGAGTCATGAAAGAAAGTTATGGAAAGGTTCAAGGTTTGACAGAACAGGTTCAACAATTAACTGATTAATTTCTTCTGCAACGTCCACAGTGATTGTACCTATATTTGGAATGGATGCATGTGACAGTCTCTATAGAAATGGAAGATGTTGTTTTTTCAACAACTCAGAGAAGTGTTGGTCAGACTCAAATAAAAATGGAATTGTCAGATTACGATATGAGGAGGAGGTCCTTATAAGTGCTTCAGATGCTAATAGAAAGGACCATGAATTCAAGTCAACAATGAATGGACCATTGGTGGACGTCTTGAACATTTGGACATTTAAAAGAGTGAAAAATTGAATATTCAGAAGCATATACATTGTCACAATGCAAAGCAAATTAAATTTGTTGCTTCCTTTTAGTTCTATTGTGGCGATTTTAGCTCTTTTATTCAAGGGGAAACATGGAACTAATGGATGGGTTTTCTTTTTCAGCTTGTTGGGCATAGCGACTAGGTTTTGTAATAGGTTGCAATGGCAGGGTATGACAGGCAGTCTGTTTCAGACCATGCAACCAATCTTGTTTCAAAAATAAGGGGAAATTTGACAAATTCATTGAAATCTCTTGGTGTAGACATTTTGACAGGCGTTGGCACGATCTTGGTTCAACAACAGGTGAAATATGGTAAAACTGGTTTCTCTGATAAAATAGTGATTGCCAAGGATGTTATTATTGTGACAGGATTTGTTCCTTTTGTTTCCCCAGGAATTGAAGTTGATGGAAAGATTGTATTTACCAGTGACCATGCATCGAAGTTGGAGTAGGTACCAGATTGAATAACTATAATAGGGAGTGGCTATATAGGGCTTGATTTCAGTGATGTGTACACAGCTCTGTAATTCCTCAAAGGTTTTGGGCATGGCTCACTTTACTTTCCTTCAACTCAGCCCTGGTGGTGGTACCTGTTTCTCTTGGTCGGGCATTGTTTGCTTCCATTCCTCAGTTTCCTATTACACATGGGATCAAATGCAATGATATTTACACCTTCAACATTGGATGCTATATTATTTGGGCTATTGTAGCTGGAATTGGATATGTTGTTCATTATCTAAAATCTCACAACTTGAAATATCTTGTTAACCAAGTTTTAATGTGGTTCATGATCATTGTGAAAAGTTTTGTTCTGTTGTCACTGTGGATCTTTGTCATCCCTGTTCTTATTGGACTATTATTTGAGCTATTGGTGATAGTGCCTTTACGTGTACCTGTCAATGAAAGCCCGATGTTCCTTCTCTATCAAGATTGGGCTTTGGGACTCATATTTCTCAAGATCTGGACAAGACTGGTGATGTTAGGTCAAATGGCACCATTGGTAGATCCATATACTATAATTGATGAATAGGATGTGATCCTGCATATCACTTCCTTGTAGAGTTACAGGGGAAGGAGCAGAATGTTGATTGTTTAAATTGCAACAGAGACATGCCCATCAACAGCAAAGAAGGGATGTCAATTGTGATTCTCTTAATGGAGTATCTAACGGCATAAATTCAGAGAACATGCTATGACAGTCAACAAGCAAATGCCATGGCAACTAAAATTTATGAGGAGCGCCTGAAACATCCACACCAAAGAGATGGGGATTCACCTGGAGAGCTTCTTGATACAAACAGAACTGCTCTGCTCAAAGCTGTATCTAATCCTTCTGGGGTGTTACTGCAGCGCAGCAGCAAGTTYAGGCTTGATCTCAACAGATGGGTGTTAACGCCCAGGAAAACAAGAATGATGTTAATGTAGTTTTGAATCAAAGGTCCCTTATCACAGATCCATCTCTTTTTGGACTCCCAGGAGCTATGCAACCGAAATCCAATATATTAAATCCAGGTATGAATCAAGGGGGAATTTCCTTACCACTTAAAGGCTGGCCATTAGCTACTATTGATCAGTTTCGATCAAGTTTAGTATAGCAAGGGGAAAAAAATCCCTCATGAAGTCACCTCAACAGCTTCATCAGTTCTAGCTTCTATCTACATAGACCAGATAATTGGGAATGAAAGTGAACTGCTAACTACAGTACAACATTTACCAGTTGTTTCTGTTCCATATGCAACTGAGGACAGTGACACAGGCAGTCCAATTAGTTCATATCCTTTGCAGAATGGTACATTTACTACATCTGAAGGCCGTATGGAACTGTAAGAAGATGCAGTAGAAGGAGAGGAGTAGGAGATTAAATGAAAGGCTGTTGTTGACAGAAAGAAGGGAGTTTCTTCTAAGAATCCTTGAAACTAAATGCAACCATGCAGGTAAATAAATTTTTGAAATTTTTATTTTTGATAGTGCTTTGATTTTCGGTGGTTTAGGTGAGCCCCACGAGCGCTCGTTAACCACCAAAAGTGTGCCCTTTCGGTGGATAAGGCGTTTAAAACTCAATACGCTTAACCACCAAAAGATGTATCTATCAAATCATTCAAATTTTTGCCCAGATTCCAGATTTTCTGGTTAGAATGGCACGATATCTTCCTGAAAAAGCTGATTATGAATTATTCCATCAAATCCAAAGGCTATTTTGGGAAAGGCAAGTCAAAAGAGCAGTTTTTGACTAAGTTTTGGTTAGTTTGATGAAGGAAAATATCAGGGATCACATGACACATCATCAAATTCGTTTTCTATCTTCATCAGATCAAGTTTAGGAGCCTTGGAAGGATAATCTTCACTTCATCGACTGTTCAACACACCAACACATAGATTATCCTTCTTTTTAGGGTTATCCCTATCTTCTTGTAACTACAGTTTTATTTACTATGTTTAGATAAGCAGATCCAGTTTTCTAGGATCTGGAAACTGTTTGTAAAGGCTATAAAGCCTGGGAATTCAGTCTGAGTAGAGGTTCGATTTTGGGTTCTACATGCTTCTACTATAACTAAGACTCATTCTTAATATATGAAACATTGCAAGCTTCCTTCATCTGTGTTTTTAGACCTTTCTTTTCTGTTATATGATATCTTATGAGTGAATGATTTCTTTGTTGGTGCTTATTCAATCTACATGTGACTGTCATCTCACTAATTGATTGTTTAAGTTAAGAATCATAAGTTATTGCCTTAGTTTTTAAACCCATTGTGCTTACTGTTTTACATGAGTATAATCCGGTTCAACAACTATCTTCTATTCTATTTGATCAACCCTTGCCTGATTGCATTTTTAGAAGGCCTTGTGATATTTGATATTACTAGACAGTCTCAAAGACACAGTCTAGTTCCTATATATTCATCTTGATCCAAAAACCACATCAATTATTAAGAAAATAGTTTCCAAAAAGAGTAAGTTACCAGGCATCTCTGACTTACAGCCTAGGAGAGTTTCCTGGAGTGATAACAAATTGGCGTTGTTGCCGGGGAGAGGAGATTGAAGCTCATCTTCCTTGGGAGACGACACAAGATCCAACTTTGATGATAGGCAAAGCCTGGACACTATTTTGGTTGTAATCATCTATCTGGCGAATCCATGAAGGATGAATTCAGTGGCGACTCCACGAAGGACGGATCTATTGGCGACTCCATTATTATGACATGGACCGGATCTTAGCCTAGAGGTATGCGTTCTGTGATTTTTCAAGCATTGTTGGTTTCCCTAATCATGTACCTACTAGAGATGAATGGGAGAACAGTCTTCCTAGATTTTGTGGTGAGGAGTGGGAAGTGCCAGTTGAACATTTGTTGGATTTCCATGAATTCATTGACCGGCTTGAAATTGTACATGAAGATGTTCAAATTAAGTTGTTTAAGTTTTCTTTAGATGGGATTTCTCTTGACTGGTGTCGGTCTCTTCCGGATGAAAGTGTCATCTCATTGGCTGATTTTCATGATGCCTTCCATGTGTTTTGTAAAGATCATTTTTCCGCTGATCTTCTTTTTCCTGAGTGTTGTCATGAATTCAATCTCTCGAAATTATAACTTTAGGAAGAGTATGCTGCTGAAGAAAATACTCTTCATCATGATCAGGAGATCAATAATCCACACTATGACAACCTTAGTGATGCTTTTGACATCATATCAAACGCATCTACTGTTGTAAGTTGTCATGAAGATCAGATTTTTCTCTCTGAAAATTTTGAAGATGTTGAGCAGATTGACATATTCATAAAAGATAGTTTCAGATCTGTAACATATACAAAGGGTTACTTTCAGAAAAGGACAGATTGCAATAGACATTTGTAGGGAGGGCAGCATAAAGGTTCAGATCAGAAATTGACTTTGTATTTTCCTCCAACGAAGATCCTGTAGTCTACATTCATCAATAAGTTTTGTGAAGGAAACGAAGAGCAGCTGCAACACAGTCAGTTAGAGCAGTAGCTCAAAGAGGTATTGCTTTGTGAATTTGATGACCCTTTTGCTGACTATTTGGAGTCTATGAGCAGCATAGGTGTTAAAAATTTTCTGTCAGAAGCATATTGTCTTTATCATCTGTTCAAACCTTTCTTCTGCATGATATGGTTTTTATTATTGTTCGAGTCAAGATTCAGCATGATGCCTGTAAATCAGTTTCTGACATGGCTGTATTGGAAGTATGCTTTTACTTGATCAATATACTTCTATTGGCTAGATGTAGGAGTAGTCAGAAGAATAAGCTCTTCTTATGAGCACGTAGATTGCTTTCAGTTATTATTGAATAAGCAGGAGGCTGCATGAAAGCTACAGGTTTGCAGAGGAATTAATTTTAAAGGATTAATGACTCCATGCCCAATTCTAAAGGCTACTGGAACTATTAGGTTCTTGGAAACCTCGCAGGGAGGTCTCCATCCCAGTTGGAGCCAGATGTTAGCGATAAAAAATGCACTAGTATTTTGATCGGTATTATCATCATTCTTCAAATAATTATCGTTTTACTCAGTTTCTTTCCAATGTCTTGAGCTCCATATTATCCACCAATCTCCCGATCGATTCCTCTGCTCACAAATCCTTTGTTATCATACCTCCGAACTTGCAATTCAAGATGCAAATAATGTCATCTATGCTATTGAGAATATAAAACATAAAAAATGTATCATCATTTTTTATTTTTATGTTTATTATCTCATAGTATGAAAAAATAAATATATCTGTTTATACATGCAAGTTTCTAAGCTTGAACATCAAGTGCGTTCAATCCCAAGCTTAGCACACAGTCAAAGCACAAGCCAAAACCGAGTTTTCAAGCCTAGTTTCGAGTTAAACTATAGTCTAAAATCCAACGTTGAGTTAAGTCATAAACCATGAGTTTCTATTCTTTCTATGTCATCAACAGGTGTTCGAAAAATGTTATAGAGCATATCAGATGGACATAATCACGTTTTTTTAGGTTTAGATCCACGAGTCAAAGCTTAAAGTTGTTCAACATGCAAATCGAATCATGAAAGAAAGTTATGGAAAGGTTCAAGGTTTGACAGAACAGGTTCAACAATTAACTGATTAATTTCTTCTACAATGTCCATAGTGATTGTACCTATATTTGGAATGGATGCATGTGACAGTATCTATAGAAATGGAAGATGTTGTTTTTTCAACAACTCAGAGAAGTGTTGGTCAGACTCAAATAAAAATGGAATTGTCGGATTACGATATGAGGAGGAGGTCCTTATAAGTGCTTCAGATGCTGATAGAAAGGACCATGAATTCAAGTCAACAATGAATGGACCATTGGTGGACGTCTTGAACATTTGGACATTTAAAAGAGTGAAAAATCGAATATTCAAAAGCATATACATTGTCACAATGCAAAGCAAATTAAATCCGTTGCTTCCTTTTGGTTCTGCTGTGGCAATTTTAGCTCTTTTATTCAAGGGGAAACATGGAACTAATGGATGGGTTTTCTTTTTCATCTTGTTGGGCATAGCGACTAGGTTTTGTAACAGGTTGCAGCGACAGGGTATGACATGCAGTCTATTTCAGACCATGCAAACAATCTTGTTTCAAAAATAAGGGGAAATTTGACAAATTCATTGAAATCTCTTGGTGTAGACATTTTGACAGGAGTTGGCACGATCTTGGGTCAACAACAGGTGAATTATGGTAAAATTGGTTTCTCTGATAAGATAGTGATTGCCAAGGATGTTATTATTGCGACAGGATCTGTTCCTTTTGTTTCCCTAGGAATTGAAGTTGATGGCAAGATTGTATTTACCAGTGACCATGCATCGAAGTTGGAGTAGGTACCGGATTGAATAACTATAATAGGGAGTGGCTATATAGGGCTTGAGTTCAGTGATGTGTACACAGTGTTGTAATTCCTCAAAGGTTTTGGGCATGGCTCACTTTACTTTAGTTCAACTCAACCCTGGTGGTGGTACCTGTTTCTCTTAGTCGGGCATTGTTTGCTTCCATTCCTCAGTTTCCTATTACACATGGGATCAAATGCAATGATCTTTACACCTTCAACATTGGATGCTATATTATTTGGGCTATTGTAGCTAGAATTGGATATGTT
>SNQJ01S0269086.1:0-11796 GCA_010110895.2 Picea sitchensis
TATCATTTTCATGTTTGAATGCCATAAGCTATATTGAGTTGTCCCATTGATCCACATTTACAAAATACAAAAACATTCATTTCTTAAGTTACCAAGCACCTTTGGTCTGCAACCACAAAGGGTTTCTTGGAGTGATAACACATTGGATTTTATGCCTTAGAGATATGTGGCTAACATAAAATCCAACCAATTCCTTGATTCCTAGAAACTATCTTTTAGAATAAAAGAAACTACAGCCATCTCATTGCATGGAGATTTGGTGGAGATGAATCTTAGGTAAAAGTTCCCTTGGTGTCTAAATTATCTCTGAGAACCCATTCGAACCTCCTTATATACGTGGCAACCCTCCTACAACTCAGAATGATGATAATGTTAGAGTTTGCAGTGCAATTTCAGGATTTGCTGCAAACTTTCCTGTAGTTGATGATTTCAAACTTTCCCCCAAACGACGAACTGGGTCAGACTGGTTTTTGGTTAGCAAGTCAATGGTAATAGGTTGCTTCTCCACACCAAATTTTAGAAGAACCCAGATCGACATTTAAAAGTTATGATGAAAATGCGATTTTTTTGTGTACCAGTGCACAGTCGAGTTCGCAGCACACAATTGAGTTCACAACACACAGTGAAGTTTGCAGTGCACAGTGAAATTTGCAACGTGTAGTTGAGTTTACAGCACACAATGAAGTTTGTAGTGCATAGTGAAGTTTGGAACGCGCAGTTGCAAATGGAAATGAAGATAAGAAATGATAAAGCTTCCTTTTGAAACCGACCCTTGGAGATGTTGGATGATGGCCAGGTGCTAAAAACAATATTAGTGCTAAGACAGTTGATCCAAAAAGTCATCAATCCATGGAAAAGGATACCTATTCATGATGGTGATCTTATTCAGGGCACAGTAGTCAATACATGTTCTCAAACTTCCATCTTTCATTGGCACCATGATGATGGGTGAACCACATGGTGATGTACTGGGTCTGTTGACTCTCTGCTCCAACATTTGTTGCAGTTCCTTATTTACTTCATCTTCTTCGATGATGTACTTCCTATACAACCCAATGGTAGGTAGTAGTGACTTTGGAAAAAAGTGAATCTCATGTTCAGCCTCTCTCTTAGGTGGTAATCCCCGAGGATCTTGAAACACATCCATGTAGGATTCAATCATTTGTTGTATTTTTTGACATTACTTGTCACTACATCCTTCCAAGGATGCCTTCATTTCCAATTATTTACCTTCTCCTTGCTTCTTTCCTTCTCTCAGAAATAATAATACAAACTTCTTTGTACTTCCCATGATTCTTCTTTCCCGATGAGCACTAATCAAAGAGAGTTTAGCTTTGTTTTGGTGTGCATTTATGGCATAAGCTTTTACATCCTTGACTACCCTATGCTAGTTTTCTTTCCTTTTGAAAATGGCATCCCTCACGTACAAATATGGAATTTCCAATATGACTCCACATATGTATAGAGGAAACACATATGTGACTACTTCATCAACAAAGTTCTGATTGATGGAAAAATTACATTTTCATTGCTTGCTCACTTTCGATTCCACATCTTGCCTTACCCAGCCTAGGGGGTATGGATGTGTATGTTATTGAGTCTCCATCCCAAGCGTCTCAACCAAATGTGTAGATATCAAGTTGGATTTTGAACCTAGATTGAATAAACAATCCACCTTGCTTTGCTTCATGTGGATTTTGATGCAAAAAAGTTCAGTCATCACCTTCTCCTCCTTGTGACTACAACTAACTAATGTCACTTCTTTATGAATATTAGTGTAGTTAATATTCCCTTCTAGGTATGATGTGTTATCCACCCATTCCTCAACATCCACTAATATTAATGCGTTCTTCTTATTTTTATAAAAATGTTTGGGGAACTTGTCAAGGTGCAATTTCCAATAATTCTCCTCAGTGTGTCACTTTCGATCACATATTTTAAATTTTTGGATGGAAGGTGTTTCTTCTTATGTTTCTTCCACAAACTTCTTTTCATTCCACTTCTTCTTGTTTTTATTCTTTCTTTTCTACTCTTGTGGTTATACTTGCTAGTGAGGATTTGTTTCTTGCTTCTTCTTGTCTCCCTCGAGGTATTGTTCTTGAATATTGGCCTCATCAATTGTCTTCTATCTAAATAACATCAGTCGCCTACAAATCCAAGGCAAGAATTCCCCCAAATACTTGACTAACATGTCTAGAATTTTGAGAGAGACTCCCATCTGAATTGATCTCTTCCTAAACTATGTCATCAACTCCTGCACTGACTGTCCTTGTCTTTGTCTGAAGTATCCATACTATTTTCTGGTGTTCCTCATATCATATGAGATAAAAATGATATTTGATCATGTTTTTGAACACTTCCCAATCAGTCACTGGTGGCTCATTTCCTAGATATTTTCTTAATGCATCACTCTCACACCATGTCAAATCACGACCTTCAATCTTCAACCAAGCAAAAGAAATATTTTGTTTTCCAGTCACTTAATGCATGATGAATTACAATTCCATATAAAATAGCCATTGGTCCATCCTGATAGCATCCACTTCCTCGAAATATGGCTTGACTTTCAGCTTGGTCTCCACATGAAAAGGTAGTTGTGACTTTTTGTAGAAACACTCACCCATATTTGGCTTAGTCTTATGTTCTGTCTCTGGCTTATTTTCTTCCTTCTTGGGGCCTTCATTCCCATCATATGGTGATGGTGTTTCTTTTCCCTTTGCTTCCAATAGTTGTGACACCATTGATGTCAACATGGACAGACTCTTCTCAAAACAAACCAACTTGATCATGGGATCTTCTAGATCCTCTTCTCCTTCATATGTTCCCCTAACGTTATTGATGATCTACTTTGCTCTATCCATGGAAACAACTTTTGTCCACTTATTCTATAATCACTGCAGGTACTTACCATATAATTCTCACTAAGTGCATTTGAACTTATTCTTTGATACCATATGATACGTAAATGGGAGGATTATAGTCTCACCATTTCACCAACATGGAAAATATCTAAAGAACTATAAAATTATCTCTTTGTCGACGGAAAAATTTCTTGACCAATCAAGCCACCATTCGAGTTGTAAAGAAATGAGAAGTCAAGTTGGAAACAAATGAGCTGAAAATATGTGAGGAGTTGGGTCAGGGGAAATGCAAGTTTACCAAGTCTAATTAAATGGAAGTTGGGTCGACCAAGAAAGACGAACCAACCAAAAGAGACTCTAATCAAATTCTGGGTGTATTTGGGTCGACTAAGAAGAGTTGTCGTTCGAATGGGGAAAAGAATTCGACCAGGAAAGGACCTGTTTGGAAATGGGTTGACTTGAGGTTAAAGAAAATGATTAAATTGCATATTTGGTTGTCAAGGGTGAAGAAAAACAATTTTCAAGTAATATTCGATGACTATAAGCTGAAAATAAGATGTGTAGGGTTAAGTTAACAACCGATGGCATGCAAAAAAAAATTGGGGTGGATTCGACAACCATATGCATAGGAAAAAAAATTGGGGTGATTTCAGCAAGTCATGACAAGTCAAAATGTTTTGGAATTCGATTCTGGTAAACCACGGTAGAGGAAAAGGTTCATAAGTCGGTTTGGAATTCGATGATGGAGTAAAAACATATAGAGAAAAATTGATAGCAAATAGGATGGAAAAAATGTGAATATGGTTCTTTGGAAGCTAATGAACGCCCAGACAACCCCAAAATTGATATTTAGTCCATCCATGATTTATGGGTAAAATAAAACATCCCAACAATTTGATTATGTGCCCAACAACTCCAATAAGAAATTAGAACCACCAAATGATAGCAATGGTTCTGAAAGGAGGGTCATCGATTTCCAACCTCTAAATTAAATGCATGACTACAGTTAAAGAGATGTTAGTCTAGTTTATTGACACATGAGGAATCATATTAATATAAAACAAGATTAGACAATAAAAATATGAAGTTTTCGTCACTAAAATATACACATATGACCATTAAATTATGGTGCAGGCATTAACCATTCATGAGAAAATATAGACCATGTTAATCATCACACATAAAATCAGAATTTACCCTAGAAACCTAAACGAGAAAGCCAACATTCTTTTGGATTCGGCTAGGCTCTTTATTATTCAACAATGGGCAAGTTACAGGCTCTTTGGTTCATCTCTGTTCTCCTCAGTGACATCTGGGCAACTTCTTTTCATCATTCAAAACAAAAGAACCCCTTTTCCATTGTGGGGAAACATATTATAGTAGATTGTGTTAATTGAGAGGTTAGTTGGAAGGTCAGACGTCCACGACGCTTCAGCTTATCTTTAGTATGTTATTCCTTTTGTTCTTTATTTGTTTTTATTTTCTCCCACATGGAAAGGGTCTTATGAAGTTTCATTGTTTCTTTACAATATGTCGCCTAACTTTACATCTATTACATACAAAATCAAAATCATTTGTGATGGCATGGGGCCCTTCAAGCCAACAAGTCGATCTCCTTCTTTATCTATAGCCTTAAAATATGTATGCATTGATCATCTTAGAGTCCTGTGCCTATAGCCAATTTTTCTTGCCGGATCCAATTCGGATCACACCTCCACATTGGGAGGTTTTTGGTCCCCAAAAGTTGACAAGGATAGATGAGGGAACTTGCTAGCAATATGGTTTCCCTCATACCACTTTTCTTTCCTTGCAGTCTATCCCTTGAGACCAATCTGCCACATTTCTTGTTGTCCTCTCTGCATTGTCCACTCCTCGCGCTACAGAACTGTGTCTTCCTTCAACTCCTCAATATCATGAGGTGGAAGGTCTTCCATAGTGGGAAGAACCTGATGTTTTTCCTCCTCATCTAGCATGGAGGATTCGAACAACCTCAAAATTTCCACATTCACCACTAAGATGAACTGTATATAAGGTGGAAGTTCCATCCTTGTAACATCCCCACTATAATCCCCAGTTTAATTAATGTTGTGTAGATATAATTTGTGGCTACATCCAAAGCCATGTAACATGTGAATTGTATTTCAATGTTTTAATAATAAAAATGTGATGCCATCTGTTAAGGGGACATTGACAAGATATGGGGGATGAATTAATCCAAAAGAGAAGGGAGTGTTTAGGATAATTCCCAAGAGGGGTCCAAGGGGGGGATTACCCATGTATATTAATTCAACACATTTTCCTAAATTTTCTATTTGTATATGAATCTTCCCATTTTTGATTGAGTGTTCCCAAAGCTAATCATTGAATACATGTAAGAGGGTGGGTATGAGTGTTCACATCCCAAAGTTATTGGGCACATGGGGGTTGAATACAATCAGCTTGGGGAAGAGTGTGAGTCAAGAAAGGAAATCCAAAGAGAGGAAATTTGTTTGGGTTGGGACAACAATTTTAGTTAGTCAAGTTTTGTGCATGGGAAGGAAGGAGAGAGAAAATAAAAGAGAGCATGGAGTTGGTGCAGCCATGGAGTGTGAATTCTAGAGCAAGCTGGAGTGGAGCTGAAGAAAATTAGAGCTTGAAAAATGAAGAGCCAAGTTGTCAAGCTTGAAGAGTGAATTCTTGTGTGATTTTCACTAAAACAACAAGTGTTTGTTGTTGGTTTGCTGATAGTTTTCCTAGAAGCAAGTTCCCTTGAGTTCCCAACTGAGATATTCCTAGCTACCTATTCTAGAGAGACCCTGATAAACGAATGGAACATTCCTTGGGTTAACCATGATAAACGGATGGTACATCCCTTGGGTTATCCATGATAAACGAATGCTTCATTCCTTGGGTTGGCCAGGTAAAGAGGAAGAGAGTTGGTAGAAAAATCAGGATAGTTGTAGGAGAATATCAGTTGGGTTATGCATTTTATGAGCTGTGAGTGGACTGTGAGAGACCACCCTCTTTTATGGATTAGTAGCCTCAACTTGGGGGTGAATGGCTATTGATATTTGGGATAGTGAGTCTATGGTTGGGTGGAACATTCGTCCCAAGAAGCTAGTTGCACCATTCTTGTTTAAATATAAGTGTTTTATCTTGTTGTTGAGTTATTTACATGTGTTATTGATGTGCATGAACTCTATGTAAATAAAAATGACTTATATGTTGTTGTAGTGAGTGGTTTAGTTGCATTTCATGTTGATTATTATCATGCTTTATATGCGTCTTTTTTATGGTTAAAGACAGTAGCTAAATCTATTTTAAATTTGTAGTTGTAAGCTACAAAAAATTGGCTAACAATAAAAGAATTACTTTAGTTAGCATAAAGTTTTCTTTTATGTGTATTTCACACCATAATGTCCCTCGGTTGGGTTGGATAACATTACATTATGGTATTAGATATGCAAGTGAGAGAGTTTTATGTGGCGTGGTCTAGCCTAGGTGGTTGGGTATGTTACAAAGTGGTATCAGAGCCCAATTTTCAACACTAAGCCTGGATGGGACAAGTTAACATAATGATGGAGGAAACTCCCAGAGAAAATTGTATGTCTGCAACTTGTTTTATTAAATTATCGCAGTAAAATTGAGAGAAATTTCATGGGTAATGTGTAGAATTGAGCCTCTTTGAAAATTTTGAACATAAGGAAAATAAAAAAAAATTGGTTATTTTTCCGTACGATGACTTCACCATGATGTGGAGGCAATGTGTCAACTAATTTGGTAGAATAAAGATTCCTACTACCATGGTGGAAGGCACATGTTGGATGGATGATAGTTGGTAGGTGATGTGAAGCCATATGTGTCACACACCCACAATGGGGCATAAATAAATTTCTCCTTTTCTTAACTCTATTTAGTTTCCCCTTTCTTCTGTTGTGGGTTCTTCCAATCCACAACTCTTTCCCGAGCCCCCTTTTGAAGGGTTTGAGCAATAGGTCCTAGATTTCCATGATAGCCCCTTCCTTCATATGTCCTCAAGTTGTGACCACACTCTCCCGTGATCCAACGATCCTGATCTCCAATCTCGCGAATCAGGATTTCATGTTTTGCGACTTTGGAGGTTGGCTTACCTCTGTTTCCCCGATTCTCGATTTCCCAATATTCGCTTTCTAGATGAACGGTCTGGATCCCTCCTTCAATCAACGACTGTGATCCTTTCGCGAACTCATACTTCACGAGTTGTGCATCAACGAAACACTAACTTCTCACCACGCGTCCCTTCTCGATGGACGGCTAGGATCAAATCGCAGCTTCACGTATCGAGTATTTGGATGTGAGTCAACCTCGACTCTTCCGATCCTCGAATTACCAACGGAGTTAGATCAATGGTCCACGATCTCCCATGATCCAACAGTCCAGATCCTTTCTCGTGAATCGGGTCTTTCCCGATCCCCGATTTCCCTATATTCACCTACGTCAAATCAATGGTCTGCAATCCTCCGTGATCCAACAACTGTGATCAAATCACGAGTTCGTGTTTCGCGAATCGTCACAACTGTTGCCTTTGAATTTCCCGATGTGCGAGTCAACAAAATGTTGATCTTCCGCCACATGTCCTTCCCAGCACCAACAGCTAGGATCATCTCCACTCTTTCCCTTACGAATCTTTCGAAGTCCGAATCCTCGAACTCTCAGATCTGCTGCCATCTGTCTACCCCGACGATGGATGTTTCCGATGATTTTGGAACTTTGGGACTTGGAAAAGTCCATTCTCCTATATACTTTCAAAGGGTTACACCCTCATGCACCTTTCCTGGATCCAACGGCTATTGGTCCTCCAACTCAGATCTGACGGCCCAGCTCCGATCTCCTCCTGCGCACTCTTCTAATTATTTGGACATGAATTCCCATGGTCCAAATCTCTCACAGTGCTCGATCCAATGGTCACTACTGATCCTCCTCCTAATCTTTCCCTTTCTTCCTTGACTTGGAATATTTCAGATGTTCCGAAGGCCTCGACCCTCGATATACCTCTTGTGAGCCCTCATATATGGGTCTCTACTTCCACTTTCCTTCCGGAGCATACGAACTTGAAACAAGTTCGCCTCTTGGACCTCATCTGCGCTCTTAAAAAGCGCTTATCTCTTCTGAGCTTGGTTCTTAGGGGATTTTTAATTCCCACATACTCTTGCGTTAATCTGCTCACGTCAGATCAACGGTCCATGACCTTCCTTGATACAACGGTCCATATCACATTGCAACTTCGGGTTTTGGAAGTTTAGTTGTGCCAATGTGCGGATATCCCGATGTGAGAATCCTCGATATCGCCAATTCGACAGCCAAGGAGGGTCCTGATAGATCCTTATATCTACAGTCTAGATCACATCACAACTTTGGGTTATGGGATTTTAGTCGCACCAACATGCGAATCTCCCGACATGAGAATCCTCGATCTTGCCAATCCGACGGTCAAGGAGGGTCCCGATAGATTCTAGATCTACGACCCAGATCACATCGCAACTTTGGGTTTCGGGATTTCAGTCATGCCAACGTGTGAATTTGTGAAGACTGAAGGAGTTGAGGCATTAACGCATGTGCCCCTTCTTCAAATCTAACAGTTGCAACAGACCCTGGGTTCTCCCGAATGGACATCATCCATTCATCTTCTAAACGAAAGGATGATTTCACACACCCACAATGGGGCATAAATAAATTTCTCTTTTTCTAAACTCTCTTTAGTTTCCCCTTTCTTCTATTGCAGGTTCTTCCAATCCACGACTCTTTCCTGAGCCCCCTTTTCAAGGGTTTAAGAAATAGGTGTTAGATTTCCATGATAGCCCCTTCCTTCATATGTACTCAAGCTGTGACCACACTCTCTCGTGATCCAACGGTCCTGATCTCCTCTCTCACGAATCGAGATTTCGCGTTTCACGACTTTGGAGGTTGGCTTACCTCTGTTTCCCCAATTCTCGATTTCCCAATATTCTCTTTATAGATGAATGGTCTGGATCCCTCCTTCGATCAAAAGTTGTTATCCTTTCACGAACTCGGACTTCGCAATTTGCGCATCAACGAAACGTTGACTTCTCACCACACGTCCCTTCGCGATGGACGGCTAGGATCAAATCGTGGCTTTGCGTATCGGGTATTTGGATGTGAGTCAACCCTGAAACTTCTGATCCCCGAACTCCCGACGATGTTGGATCAACGGTCCACGATCTCCTGTGATCCAATGGTTCAGATCATTTCTCTCGAATCAGGTCTTTCCCGATCACCAATTTCCCAAAATTCACCCGCGTCAAATCAATGGTCTGCAATCCTCTGTGATCCAACGAATGTGATCAAATCACGAGTTCATGTTTCGCGAGTCATCACAACTCTTGACTTTGAATTTCCTGATGTGCGATTCAGCGAAATGGTGATCTTTCGCCACGTGTCCTTCCCAGCACCAATGGCTAGGATCAGCTCCACTCTTTCCCTTGTGAATCTTCTGAAGTCTGAATCCTCGAACTCTCAAATATGCTACCATATGTCTACCCTAACAATGGATGGTTCCAATGATTTTGAAACTTCGGGACTTGGCAAAGTCCATTCTCTTGTATACTTTCGAAAGGTTTAACCCTCGTGCACCTTTCCTGGATCCAACGACTGTTGGTCCTCGCACTCAGATCTGACGGCCCAGATCTGATCTCCTCCTGTGCGCTCTTCTAATTATCTAGACATGAATTCCCATGGTCCAAATATCTCACAGTGATCAATCCAACGGTCACTACTGCTCCTCCTCCTGAGCTTTCCCTTTCTTCCCTAACTTGGAAGATTTCATATGTTCTGAAGTCCTCGGCCCTCGATCTACCTCCTGTGAACCCTGATATATGGGTCTCTACTTCCGCTTTCCTTCTAGAGATTACGAACTTGAAACAAGTTTGCCTCTTGGACCTCATATGCACTCTTAAAAAACACTTATCTCTTCTGAGCTTGGTTCTTATGGGATTTTGAATTCCCACATACTCTTACATTAATCTGCTCATGTTAGGTCGACAGCCCATGACCTTCCTTGATGCAATGGTCCAAATCACATCGCAACTTCGGGTTTTGGAAGTTTAGTCATGCCAACGTGTGGATCTCCTGATGTGCGAATCCCCAATCTCGCCAATCCGACGGTCAAGGAGGGTCCCAATAGATCCTTAGATCTACGGTATAGATCACATTGCAACTTTGGGTTTTGTGAGTTTAGTCACGCCAACGTGCGAATCTCCTGATGTGCGAATCCCCGATCTCTCCAATCCAACGGTCAAGGAGGGTCCCAATAGATCCTAGATCTATGGCCTAGATCACATCACAACTTCGGGTTTTGGTATTTTAGTCATGCCAATGTGAGAATTTGCGAAGACTGAAGAAGTCGAGGCGTTAATTCCTGCACCCCTTCTTCAAATATAATGGTCGCGATAGACCTTGGGTTCTCCCGAACAAACATCATCCGTTCATCTTATAAATGAAAGGATATTCCCTTTTGATACTTGAACCTCACTATTCTTCCTGATCTTTGTTGTCTTTGAAGGACTTAAGAGTTTTTCACTCTTTCTTTTGAACATAATGCTTGGAAGCGTTCTTCCGCGCACTCCTTACATTCATTCCTCAACTCTAGGACTTAAGATGGTCTCGGTATCTTCCCACCTTGCAGATACTCAGTGCATACCTTCACTACCTCTCCTGAGCTTATTAGACTCCGTCCTCGCAGTGATTGCGGGGTTCAACCTCCGCAATCAAGCAAGTACTCACGCAACTCTAGGAAGGTGATGAAATTCTCTCGAAAAGTGCTTTCGAGGAATTAAACTAGAGCATAAGGAAATCAAGCAGATATGAAAGTTATCAAGGAAAAAACGCATACTTCTAACTTAATCATTCAATACAGAAACCATTATAGGCATATAAATACAAGTCATGCATTCATTATTTCCAATTCAAAGCACAAGGCATAAAACACTTATCAGAACTATAAGGTGTGATGCGACTGTTGAGAGGGGTGTTCATTTCCACCCAGCCATAGGCTCAGTCACTTCCAATGGATTTATCACTGGCCACCCTCGAGATTAGGCCACGATGCTTTGAGATTCAATCTCTCACTTCCAGCTCAACGGAAGTTAGGGACGAAGGTTACTCTCCTTCTCCCTATACAGGAATAGATGAGGACGAAGTTTACTCTCCTTCTCCTGACTCAGTCTCTATCCTCTATGATCATAACTCACATTCTCTTTCAATCCTTCCTCAGACCTGAGAGTTTCCTCTCTCGTCTCTGCATTCTTAGGAGACCCTCCCCCTTCCCACACCACGCTTCCTTTATTGCCTTCCTCGGCAAGATTGTGTGTGGCTTGAAATCCCAGTCCGTGGTCAGGCCCGGAAGCCTTACAGATGGGCGGTCTGCCCCATCCCCTCATTAACTCTTGAGGAGGCCTTCCCACCTAAAAGCCTGACTGTAATTCATTTCGGGTCAAAGGTTTGTTCTGATCTTGAGAAATTAAAACCAATATAGTACTGGTTCAGTGGAGGTTAACGCAACCATTCTGGGTCCCCTCCACAGTATTTTCATTAGAAATTGTGGTCTCTCTTAGAACATCCCCTTCTCAGCATTTATGCAACATGTTTATGTTGATACTGAGAGGGGTGTGAATCAACATCAAGTACAACTTAAAACATTTTTCAACTTCATAAAGATGACCTGAAAATAACATACCTTAGAACACATCACCAAAAGACTTCATCCTCCCTTGAAATCCGGCCTTCTTTTCTTCTTATTTCCTTTGAAATTCGACTGATATAAAATGAATGTATAATGATGTTTATTTATACCATTTATGTCACTTCCTTTTAACATTAGGACCGACTTGACACTTTCTTATTTGGTAATTATTTTCTTTAATTATCTTCAGGGCCTACATGTACTTCCTTCTTCAATTCA
>SNQJ01S0269087.1:0-11796 GCA_010110895.2 Picea sitchensis
ATTTGATCTATGAATGAGTAGTTACTTTTGGAAACTAAGAACACAAGCAATTCCTTTTACATCTTTTGTACCTCCGAGATTCAATAAAACATGAACTTCACCTTTACCTTCAATTTCCATAGTTCTATTGTCACCAAACTTGATATCGCCTTGGATTGTAAGTTCATACTTTCAAAACTAATATCTTTTTCCTATCATTTGTCTTGTTGCAACTGAGTTAATGTACTAGACATCCTTCATTGTCTTTGTATCTACCAATGAAATTGAGAATGTACATTTCTCCTTACACTTCTCATGATCTTTTTTCTTCACATAATGTCCAAATAGGTTATTTTCCTCACCAATTTATTGATCACATTTGTGCTTGAAGCAATCTTATGATAGTGTCCTTTCTTACTACAACATAAAAAAAAATGATATCCTCCATGCTCCTTTGTGGATTTTAGGTGCCTTCTTCAATATATGCAGTCTTCTATTTCCATTATCCATTCTTATAGGTCTTTGTAGTGAGCACTTGATGAGAATTGCATTCATTAAATATAATCCAAGATTATTTTTCATATAGTAGTGTTCCACCAAGACTGTAATCTTATCTGTCACAGTCAAACTTATCACAATGTAGTGCTCCCTTTGCACCATTGATGGAAGTATAATGTTCATTATGGTTAATCCATGATGTTATTAAGAGATCGAGATCCCAATCAACCATTGATAGAGATTAATTCATTTAAGATTAATAATAGTAGTGGTAACAACAACAACCAGAATTGTAGTAATAGACGATGTTATATTGTATGATAAATTTAATAAAAAATCTGAGATTGAGATTAAAAGATAAAAATCAATAGATGGTATTGAAAAGGGAAACTTAATTTATGATCCAGGGATAAATTAAGAGATAAGATTTGCAATGGAGATTCACAATTAACTAATCAAATATGTCAATCCTCATCCTTCATAGAGAAGGGTCTCATACTGAAAAGTTAACCCTTTATCTCAATCCTCATCCTCCATAAAGAAGGGTCTCATACTCAAAAGTTAACCCTTTATTTTATTGTGCACATGACATTATAAGAACATTTGTATACCATTATAAAACTATGACTTATTTGCCTAGATTTCATCGACTTATCTACCCATACACATTGTAACTTAGTAAAGAGGGAAAGTGTACATGTGTGCACCATATCCTCGATGTAAAATATTGTTAGAATCAACTTGCTTATGAGCACCAACATGATTATCCCTTGTACCAATTCAAACCCTAGTAATCCTAAAAAAATGAAACTCTACATATTAGTAAAAGGAAACAAACATAAAAAAAAATAGTATGGTCAGTGTAACTACAAACCTTTACAAAAGTTTGGTAAAGGAGATCATTTAGAGTTGGAATAGCTTGACGAATCATTCCCATCGCCATAAGGAATCAATTCAAGTCGAAATTCACATTAAAGTGTTTAAAGAACATCCTAAAATATGTAATTACAAAACCTCTAAGCATTGCAAGCCCATCCCCAATAGCCTTCGACGACATTGCAACCAAGCTCTACATAAACATTTATACACTAAAAATAAATCGTTTGGAGAAAGGTTTGCAATTAACAACAAGAATATTGAGAGTGTAATATGTAGTTATAGGATAGGTTTGAGGACATTTTTGGTTTTTGAAAGGAGTTGAGAGGCTTGCAAATGTATATTTTGATTTCATTCTTGAAATATCAAATATAATGTTTTGTTTTTTTTTGGAAAAAAAGATTTAATAAGAATGTTGAAAAAATATTAGCACATCTTTGTAGAAATTTTTCTTGCATTTAACTATGAGCATTATGAAAGATTTGTCATGATTTCAATGTGGTTAATAACAAACTCCATGATTATGATAATATTTGATAATGCTCTCTTTTTCTTTTTTTCTAGGGAACATATCTCATCGAAAACTCCTAGGCACATCCCTTCATTTCAAGGATGGTACCCAAGATAAACCTTAGATTTTTCAACACACAAGGCTATGACTTAAAGCTGTTACAACAATATACACATTAAGTGTTTAACATACCACTTGCAGAAATTGAATCTTGATGGGGAGGATAACACTCCTCTCAACTAACCAAAAAAGATCTAATTGACATTCTATAATTCTCCCTTGCATAAACGTTATCATATTTACCTATAAAATAATCTATGCAACATTTTTATAAAATATTTACTAATCATATTTCAACATATTTAATGAAATGAACAAAAATCATTATCAAGTAAATGTTATTTTTAAAAAAATATTTAACAATTTTGGCATTATTTATCATTATTTTTACAAAGAGAGTGTTTTGTTTAAATGAAACATGATTTTGTGTCGTTTAACTAATATCAAATAATAAAAGTATTTTAAAAATATTTATACTCCAAGCAAGTATGTTCATAAGTCAAAAAAATTATCATCATTATAGATAAAATTCAAAAAATATTAAACATCGATATAATCAAATCAAAATATTGCCAATTAGTTTTAGCTTGGGTGGTTGGGAGTATTGATTGTTATCCTCCCCACCTAGGTTCAATTCTCGCAAAGTGACATGTGGATCTCTTAATGAATATATTGTTGTAATGGATTTGAGCCCCGTTGTTGACTAGCCTTGTACCCTGAAGACGAAGATTCTAGGGTTTACAGTTTACCATCCTCAAAGTAAGGAGAAGTATTGGTGGTTTTCCTTAGACTGATGCTTAACCTATAATATATATATATATATATATATATATATATATATATATATATATATATATATATATATAATCATCATTTTAAACAAGTGTTAATTGAATCATGTTTTAAACACCGTGTTAATTGCTAGAGGATTATTGTCATCATTATTACAATTGCCATCATTATTACATGACTCTCCTTATTAGTCCCTGCCTGGGCGAGGGACTTTAGCTTTTGCTTAGCGGTCAACTATAGTTGATCGTCTATTAATGGGTTTGTTTTGTTACATTATTTGGTTGGTTTTGTAGACAGGATTGAATATAATGCACTTGGTAACCTATATTCCCAATCACCTTGATTTATTTAAGGTAATTTTTTGATGAAATTTCTTATTACCTTGATTTAGTTTTTAAATAAATTTATTTTGATATTTATTAAATATTATAAATCAAAATTTTGATTCATTTAGAGCTCATTGATGTGGCATTATTGCCCCAGTGTATGCGATTTATTTTTATGAATTGTCAGGATTAAAAAATGAATTTAAAAAATCAAATTTGTGAATTTGTTTTGACAGTAGTTGTTGCAGTCAATGCCATCCCCAATGGTGTGGCAATCTGCATGCACAGCCACTGCTACTCACCACCTTTCCATTTCCTCACCGCCTGGCCACTGCTCATGTTGCCATCAGCCATGCCGCCTAGATGCATTCTTGATCTGGTGGGAGATCCTTATCCTCTACATTTAGAAATTTGTTGCATGCGACTACAGAGTACAAGCTCTCAGAGAAGCAACCAAAAATGAATATACGGATTCAATTACATAAGAGAAATGAATTCATGGAATGCGAAAATGTGAAAGTGTTACCAAAATGTGAAAGAAACCAGACATTTGCAACAAATTGTTCTCATTGTTTCCATATTTTTGGGGACGAATCAATAATGAAAGCTTCTTCATCTATGGCTTTCTTCAAATCTGCAAGTGATTTAGAATTTTTTGAAGTTGTTAGAGACTAGAAAAACTGAGAATTTCACCGATTAATTCGTGAGTATTCTTTCCATGATATGTTTGATATCTAGATTAATGTTTTTCTTTCAATCTAGGTAGTGAACTACTGAGAATTTCACTGATAAAACTATTTACTATTGGATCTTGGAAACAATTTTGCAACAGGGATATGTTACCTACCTGGAAAACTTTGGGAGACCTCACATTACAGGTACCATACTCTCTCCTTCATGGCAATTTGAATCTTTTTAGTGGGAGATTAAATTCGTGAGAACAAAAACATCCATTTAAGGGTAGTGAATTTCCCATCTAAATACCCCCCGTGATTTTGTTGAGACTCCTCGTTCAAGAAATGAATCTTCTCATAAAATCGCTCTTCCCTAGATACAGAAGCATGCATTTGTTCATCCAAATTTACCTTTTTAGGTGAAGATGCTAGATGGGAATTTTCATCCAGTTTTAGGATTGTGGCTTCTAGTGTCTTTAAGGAATCCAAACTATGTTTCAATTCATCCAAATTGATATCATTATGCAGAAGAATGGCTTGGTCATTTTTGTCTAAAGATGAAAATTTTACAACTAACCTTGCAAGTTCATTTGACAACACCGCAATTTGATCTGATATGATTGTCTTACCCGAGGAAGATGAGTCTATTGGAATTTTATCATTCCTTCTCTGGATTTTAGACTTGCAATGACAAATAACCTCTTGCATAGACTCTCACATAACAGGAATTTGCACCAAATATCAAATACTACTTACATGATGTGTTACTTACATGTTTCACCATTGAAATAACTAATAGATAATATTGGCATACTCAAATCTCCAAGTTGCATCTTCAAGCTCGATTCCATGATATCACACTTCTAACTTCCACTCATAGTTGTGGTCATAGAAACTAGGGTTTTATAATTTCATTTGGTCGGAAAACTAAACCAAGACCCGCAATTAATTTAGTACAAGCTCTCCACCCGAATATCCCTTTACTCTAATCATTTTCCCTTCTTGGCAAGGGTTGATCCCTCTAGTATAATGAACCCATGAACCCAACATCCTCAATCCTTTAAACATGTACATGATACGCTCATTCCTGTAACAAATTAAGTTCATTCTTGAATGCCTCGAACAGATTATGTGTTAATGGATTCTGGAGAGATTTTTGGGATCTAAGATGCCAAAACCCTCAAATATCCATCAAACTCAACAATAAATTAAATCTCATTCACCAATCTCAAAGGCACATGATTATGCTAGTTCTCTGTTGGTTATGAGAGGATTGATACCTCCAGTTATGTTGACCGTGAAATCGATATAATCAATCCTGCAAACAATTACAAGACATTCATCCATTCTCAAATCATGTTTATGAGAGTGTTTTGTATTAAGCTTGATGACTACACAAGTGGCTTATTTCCTCTGTTGATTTGGATGATTACTTTGTTGTAAACGTTGAGTCTTGAGTAAATTTTTCTCATGTAACAACATGCTTAATTGATTTTGTTGATTCTAGTGTGCGCTTTGCAGTTGTAGAGTCTGGACATTTCACTGAGAATTTTTCATTTTCCTGCAAATCTTGCACGTTCAAGCTCCGATTATCGTAGCTCATCTAAGACTGGTCCTTCGAACCAAAAAATTCTTACATGTCAGTTTTCATTTTGGTTCTTTAAGAATGTACAACTTTTGCTCATTTTCTTCTCCATGTTGTAGTCAGTATTCCCTTGTCTATGGATGTATTCGATGTGCATGAGCTTCTATTGTATGACAGGTATCTCCCCAAGTGGCAACGAGATGTGTGTTGCTTGATGCATACCAAGTGGAAGTGCGGGGTGCTGGTAGAGATGTCAGAGCGTGGCAGAGATGTCAGAGTCGACTGCAATGATCAAACTTTTTATTTAAGTTATAAATTTTTTTGTTCAGAAACCCACTTTATTATGGAATACTAAGGCGCGTCCAAATAATAAATAAATGAATAAAATATTTAATTTGTAATTTAAATTTGTACTATGGTAGCACTCATAGAATAAACCATGGAATATCTCTGAATTTGGATCCATGACAAGTCAATGTGTATCGAGAACCATATAAAAAGAAGGGAGATGGAAGTTTAAAACAAAATCCAATGCAATATTGTAATATTATAAAGAAATATATCACTGGCATGTTCTATTTCATAAGAATATGAATATCACAGGCATAACAGTACTCCTAATACATGATCCATGCTCATTACTAATGGCCATTATCAATCAAGCCTATCTAAATATATGTAGTTGAACTATGATATAGATGTTGAACTGATATAATCTAACTCTAATCTCATATATATATTTTGCATGAACAATATAACAATGTCAATCACAATAATAAATAGTTTGAAAAGAAGGCGGGGACTAGCTACTTTGCAGTTATTCACCTTGTTCATCAAGCTAAGACTTGGGTTTCGGACCTCAAATATCTCACATGCATTCTTATACAACGTTGCTTTTTGGCTTTTGAAATCAATCTATTATTTCATAATTGATTATGGAGTTCATGACCAAGCTACTTATGGTGGTGCTAATGACACTTATTCACTACTTCATTATCCCTACATTTATGTTGTTGATTGTTCTAGTAAAAATATTCATGGGAGTGTACCAAAGGAGATGGAGACGAAGTAAGAGTCTCTTAGATCATGGTTTAGTGGGTTTCACCTTAGTAGTTTAGGAGTTGTCAAAGGTATGCAACATTCGGATCAAAGTTTAGATTATAACTTCAACTTGCCAAGAAATATTGACATGCACAATCACCTTCCCAATATAAGAAAAACATCTTATAATTGTATGAGGTATTGTTAAAAATACATTTTTCTTTTTTTTTTAGATTTAACAAGGTGTATATTATAAGAATTTTCCATGCAGATTAAAACTTGATAAACCAAGGCAATCTCCCGATCGGTAGAGTTTTAGGACATTCAATTTGTGAAAATATGACCATAAAAGGCCTTTACCTACTAGCAAGTAGGTTTTTCAAAGGGAAAAAATAAATATTTAATCAAATATAGTTGAATACATAAAAGACACTCAGGGTTAAGAACTCCTAGGTGAACAAAACAATGGTCAATAGTGAGGCCTCCTAGGATAAGTAACTAGGTGAAAAAGGCTTTCTTGGGTTCCATGTGAGATTTCAATACATGCATCAGCATAAAAATTCAAAAAGTAGGGTCTGAATTGATCCTCTAAATCTTAATAGATCAAACTATCAGTCAATTTAATTGTTGATCGTTAAATTGTCAACCTGAGAGTTCGTAAAATTGTGACATGTCGGAAAAATATATGCAGAATCATGCAGAAAAATATGAACTAAGCATACTGAATTCAAAAGTACTTTGTTTGATAAGACACTTCTAGGAACCGAAGTTAAGTACATAAGTTAGCTTACTCAATGAATCAGCTAATTCTTGTAGCTTAATCAAACTATAAAATAAATTCACTCAAATGAAATTGCAATGCTGAAATCAAATCTAGAAGATCTTGTAGATGTAATTTTGAGTCTTGTAACTTCACAGTTTTCTCAAGATCTCAAGGTTAACAACTCCTAATATTTCTGGTACCACACCACACACGATTGGTCAAACTCTTACAGAAATTAAAAGGTAGAAAGTAAATGAATATAAAGCAATGTACAATGAAATGTAAATAAATTACACACGGTTGGTCACACTCTTACATAAATTAAAAGGTAGAAAGTAAATGAATATAAAGCAATGTACAATGAAGTGTAAATAAATTACACACGGTTGGTCACACTCTTACAGAAATTAAAAGGTAGAAAGTAAATGAATATAAAGCAATGTACAATGAAATGTAAATAAATTACAAACTTAAGAAAGCAACAGTAAACTGATATATAAAATGGCAGATCAATCAAATATGCAAATTAAAAATGAAAAGACTAAACATGCAATGCAAAACTAAACTAACTAAATAACAATACATTGCACCCCAAGAGAGGGGGCCCACCTGGTTGGGAATGCACTGTAGAAAACGCTGCATTGCTCAAACCATAATCAAAATGTCAAGACACAGTGATAAGATTGATATTAATTATTAGGAAAATGAAAGCTCAACAAAATATCAATAATCCATCAACATCTTTCTTCTACAAAAGACTAAAATAATAGCTCTTACAATGATTATCCTCATCGACCCATTCACTCTTGTAACTCCTCCAAATAATGTTTTCTCTTCTCCCCCCCCCTTCCTCTCTCCTCTTATCCACGACTGCATATTTATACAGAGGAGTGATGGGGTGGATCATAATCGATTCCTCCAATTTCAGAACTGTCCAAATTATGAATGACATACAAGATAACAATCATTACAATTTTGGGTTGATCACAGTTGAGAGGATAATGTGTGATCTGATCACATGACATTTCATAACATTAAACATCTAGGAATATCTTGATTTGACCCTCTGCTTGGCTAGGCGCTTCCACTTGGCACACAGTTGACCATATCTTTGACCGGAGATCCACGCTTAATCTGATGGTTGAAAAATTGGTTTGAATAACTTGGAAGCTCAACAAATTCATATTTAATAAAAACCCATATGCATGAATTGGTCCATACGAGGCGAAACTATCTCAAACATTGAGGGTGCTACCAAAATTCTAGAAAACCGACTGCTATAGGAAATTTTGGAAATTGTCTGAAAATCCTCTTCGAAAACATGCTTGTATAGCCTTTATTATTTTTTTTGGAAATTATGCCCATGTGTCGCTTGAATGGGTATATTTTGCCAAAAAAACATGTCTTGAATTTTCCCAATTCAGTCCCTTCAACTTGTAAATGATGCACAAAAGTCATCCCTGAAAGCATACCTCTATAGGAAATCCAGTAGCGAATCTTCATTTTGACTATATTAAGTTATTGGCAAGTACTATGTGATTTCTAAATAGTACCAAAAATCATTTGGAATTATTCCAGTGATGGAAGTAACTACCAAAACTGAGCTCACACAATTGTCATTAGAAAACCAACTTATAATTCTCATTAATTCATTAAAAGTGAAGGAAATACATGATAAGTAGCCACTTCAACACTTGTAAACTTGTCAAGGCTCATTCACGAAGGATTATGGTGAAAATGGTAGTGAATGGGTGAAAAGATTGGGTAGAATGATCATAAAGGAACAACTCTAGTGATGAAAGGAGTGTCAAATTGGTGACCCAAAATCTCCCCCACACCTGAGAATTGTCATTTCCTCATGCCAATGAAGTAGATGATTAATATTATGATCCACACTAACTGTGTTTGCTTGATGGGTTGAGTATATTGTGTATAGCAGTCAAGGTGATCGAATATGAGCATAGTAGGGTCAATAGACTGATGTATACAAAACCCATCTTCATAAAACTGAGTTATCTTTGATACTTTATTTTTGCATGTTTTTATCTATGGTAATTGTAAGTGAAATGCTGAGTAAAATATTGCATTATCTTCTTTTTTTTCTTAGTCATGCTTCATGTGACATATCTAAATATAGTTGTTATCATAATGAACCTCGTTTGCATTATGAATCTCTTTTAAACAGAAACAACAATGTTGCCATAAACCCATTATAATCAAAGTGTTACTTCATTGGATCATGGTGCAGAAAGTATAGAGTGAAAGGAAATGGGTTATACAATGAAGTGGAGTGATGACACAAGGGTTCAAGAGTGAAAGAATAAACATGTGAGAAGGATGTTTTGCAAAGTGAAATGATAGAGAACGAAATTATGATAGAGGATAAGTTTCAAGCTTATGTAGTTGCTTATCATAATTTCCTGAATTTTTAACAAATTAAAGAATTTCAAAAGTGGTTTGACCTCAAGTTTACCTTCATAAAAGCTTGGACAAGCAAATGTGAGTGATGCATGTTGAGGTGGAATCCTGCAAGAAAGAACTTAGGACCTGAGAATGATGTGCACTTGGAACCATATCAAAATAAATTGAAGTTATATATGCTAAGCAGAATTGAGGTTGATGTTGGCTACAAATTTTTAACTCTAGAACAAATGAACTAAAAGATCCCATTGACAACCATTATTTGTGTCTTGGTCGTAGAAAAGAAACAAATTGGTTGAGGTTAATCTAATCTTTGACTTGATGGAGCATAATATAATAGAAAGGTTGTTGCGACAAATTTGAACCACGCTAAAGATAACCAATTTAGAGTTGCGGGAAACTCTGAAAACCTCTCAAAATGTCGAGCATGCTGACATAATATAAACATAGCACAAAACTCTGATGACAACAAAATCAACTGTAGAGGCAAGGATTATTGCTTTAAGCTTTGTAACAAGGAAGTGGATTGAATAGTCTATAAAAAATATCAATGATCTGCTACAGGAACAGAGGACTTCCTTGGTTTGAACAAGTTCTCGTGTCTAACTGTTGATATTCACTAATTATTTTCAAAATATGAAAAGGTTGCAAGTTGTTGTGAGTACCATTAAACCATATAGTATTCAATCTTTTCCAAACCATGTGGTACAATCTTTCCCATGTGAATGGATGTGTTGAGTTTGAACATAGAAAGGATTTTTTGGACTACCGACCATTGATGAATTTCGTTAACCAATGTGAGACCACACACCATTGATGAAAATGAGTGTCAAGGTACCTTAGTGAATTTTGACATGTACAAATACAGGTGTTGAAGTCGAGTCACCTATGGAATCTGAAAGTCATGGGACATTAATGTATTCCCACTGTTGTCAGTGAGGAAACCTTCCATTGATGTATGCAAGCTCCAAGGAACTATAAAATCTCTGATCTTGATCCTAGATAAGGTGTTGAGGTCGATGGGACAAGATCCGTTGGAAGGAGGGTCTTAGGGAATCCCACATCATCCAACTTGAGCATCGAACAAAATAATTTGAAGAACTTGTAAATGAAAGATTGAAACAACAACTATATGCAAAAATTTATTGTGAACCTTGCCAACCATAAACCTGGTTGTCAAGCAAAGTTCGTGTCCAATTGCGCTAGAGTCCTGGTTTTCAAAATTAGACTTATTTTTTCTCTTTAGTATTTTATTTATTTATTTATCCTTCTACAATGGCCTACTCTATTTGGAAAATAAGTCCTTCCCTCAAGTGTAGGAAAAGTTCCAATGCATCCATCTACGTAACAAGATTATAAGTAGACTCATATCCAAGTTTGAAAAGTATACCTCAATGGATGCTTGAACATGCAAAACCAGTTGCACTAATGGATATGGTGCCGGAAGATGTTGGATAATGGAGGAATAATGTGGGATGATAATTGTTTGGAACCAAGCTTCGATGAAATCTTTGTCTCCTTGGTTCTCTTGTTCATTAGAAATTGTTTATGTGTCCTCCTTTTTCATGCCATATAGATATTATAAGGTTTGTTGATTGCTCTCCTGAATGCATAAAGGATCCAACAATAAGCATGCAAGAAATTCTTCAATCTCAGGCTCCAATGTCTTCTATCCATCGAATATTGTCCATGTCTCTTTTGTATCCTCTACATATTTACAAGGATGACTAGAAAAGGCTTCTAGATCCCCCTCCTGTGGAAGTTGCTCATGGATCCTTTGCTCTTCTATTGTTACTTGAGATGCGGATATATTTATGATTGTTTTCAGGATTTGTTCCTCCTGAGATACAGATATGTTTCCAATTGTTGTCAGGATTTGAGAGATTTCTTGGAGTAGCATTTCCTCCTTTGCTCAACAAGATCTTTGGCATCCTTCTTTTGTTGGTTGATAGTTCATGTCTTGCAACGTGGATTAGTGTATGTGGGGGTTCTTACAGCACCAAAAATAATACTTCTCTACCTTAATGTTAAAGAAAATGAAATCTATTAAAAGAAAACACACAAACTTCAAAGCAAATCTAATCATGTACTTGAATGTGTCATGCTACTAAGACCATGTTGTCACCAAGTTGTCTTTTGACATGAGTTAGGATTTTTTCATTCCATGAATCATTAAAACTAAAAGAAAGACACTTTCAACAAGGAAACACATTGTACCAACATGACGAGGTCTCAGAGAAACTCACTAAATTGAATATGTCGAGGTTTTA
>SNQJ01S0269089.1:0-11796 GCA_010110895.2 Picea sitchensis
AACAAACCATTAGATTCATTTAACCTTAGAATTAGTTATGAGATATTATTAATTAATAGTAACTATCATTAATTTATTATTAATTTATTTTGTTTTTTGTTTAACTTTGAAAATAAGGTTTATAGACAGTCGACCTAGTTAAAATCTTAAATTGTTCTGCATCTAGAGTATTAATTGACTAAGATCAGCAAGCTATCAATTGATGATTAATCTTAATGATGAATCCCGATTTGGATTTGAAACGTCGATGAAAAAAATGACATCAACTGTGGATTATCCGACAAATAACTTCGAAACTCCTCACCACATAAATCTGAAAACTAAATTATTTTTAGGTGTAAGGGGAAAGGAAAATATCAAACAATCTTTAAGTGGGGACTCAGAAAAATAACTAGCATTCAAGTTGAGGCATTGACCCTATTTCAAGGACTTAACACTCTTGATTCAAGCACGATAGGAACCTCTTGATTATAGGGGTTTCATCAATCATCATTAAACACATGCACTATTATACCACATCAAAGGAATGTAAATTGTGACTTATTATCAAAATACAAAATGAGATAAGGACGTTCGAGTATCCCATGTCCCAAACTTTCATGTTTGATTAATGTAACCGATTTTCATAATATAGAATGTAAGGCAAGACATGTGGTGTAGCATACCTCCTAAACTAATCACCAAAATAGGGCTTGTTAGTCTAACTCAATTCAAAAGTGGTAGTAATATTAATTTTTCCACACTTTGCATACAATAGTGTCAAAGTGTATAGACCACTGAAAGATGCGACTCAAACCCACTTATTACTATATGCCCATGCATATCCATACCCAATTCCAATAATTTCAAGTCCCCACATGTCAAGATAACATCGTAAAACCTAAATTCACTTGAATGGAAAACACCCATTGCTTGCATTTTCCAAAAGAGTGCCAATTCCCTATGAGGAAGACCACACCTTGAATACCATGCAAGATAACATTAAAAAACCTAAATTCACTTGAATGGAAAGCACCCATTGCTTGCATTTTCCAAAAGAGTGCCAATTCTCTATGAGGAAGACCACACCTTGAATACCACGCAATCATCATAGTCCATGAAAAAGCATATTTCCCATCCATACCCATTTGATCGAAAACTCTATTAACATCCAACAAAATTCCACATCCTAAATACATGTTGACAAGTATAATAAGTAAATACATGCTTAGTTGAAATTCAGTGAGTTTAATGTGGCATGGAATAGTTTCCATTTACTAAGGATTTCTTCTTGATGCACCCCTGTAGTAGGTGATAATATGTACATGACTCTTCATGTTCCATGAGCATGAAAGGAGAATTAATGATGTTTCTGTTTGGATTGTCTTGTGTTTGTACTTGTATTTTGAGATTCCTACTAGTGATTATAGTAGTCATTATATTATATGATGAAAATGAAAAAAAAGATAAAGGAACAACATCACTGTAACAACTTAAGACAATTGTCAACCATAAAATGCAAATTTTTCATTCATAGCAAATTAATCCTCCTAAACATTCAACCTTCAACTCTATAAGGAGCCATTATAAACTAACACTTGGTCAAAATGGAAGGTTTAAATTTAGAACAGAACAAAATCACATGAAAATAATAGAGCACCCTTTTTACCACTAGGTTTCTTAGAGTTGGGGGAATATTCAAATCCCTAAAATCATTAAAATTTGTTGTTGAATCTTCAATCGTGAAAGCATATGGCTTCCTAGATCCCATCCATTTGCAAGCATGTTGTGTTGCAAAAATATTATCCATCATTGCGCTTTTAATTAAGCCACAAATGGATTCCCGTGTTGGTTGACAACTACAATACTATACTTCCATTTTGGACTTGTGGTTATGTACTTCCCTTTGGTGTCATATTTTTTGGCACAACCCTACTTCTAAAAATTGATAAAAAAAAATGCATAACACTATCCAATAAAATAAAGTGATCCACAATACATTCTACTTACAATGACAATTATTATTCCATCTCATGTCTATCATTAATGTCGGTCATTAGATTGAATTTATCTTGTATTATCCATCGATTTTCCAGTCTCTGTGCTTGAATAAATTGCACAATGTCCCTAATATGGCTATTGAACTTGACCTTCACTAAAAACACTTCTCTGACTTGTTACGTATACGTCACACTTTTAGCCTTTTTTCCAGGTATGAATTTTTTTTATGCCGCTTGGCAATTTTACCAACAACAAGAACTACTTGTGATTAGAGATTCTCAAAGCATTGTATGAGATTCAAATTGAAGCACTAGTTTGGGAAGACCGTAGTTACAAAGGTCATCTAGTCCTTGAAGATCATTTTGCATGCAAGCATCATGTCTTATTACATGATCAAGGACAATTGGGTCATCAAGTGGATTTTACAGTAGATATAGCATGATTTGATGATATGCCTATAAATCTATAAATCCATTGATGGTTTGAATAACTGAAGATTGCGACTTTTCTAACATTCTTATAGAGATTGCCTAACCTTGACCATGAACAATCATACAAACCAAACTATGAGCGAGGATTCCACACAATATATGCCCTTGTGGTTCAGCATCACCATCACCTATGTTGGCATTAATTAATTCACAAATTTTGGTATCAATATATGCCCTGGTATGATCACTTTGTAAAACAAATTTAACATAGATAAGATTATCCTCTTCTAGAATAACATCAATGTATGAAATCTATAGTGCCTTTTGTCATGAATTGGAAATAATAAGTTCATCTCTTACATTTCTAAATGACACAGAGTTGAAGGAAAAGGGCCATGTTAAATATTTTTCAAAGAGGTGCAATTATGTTTTGGCTACCCTTTGGAAGGGAATGCAAGCAACCTAGGTTTGCATATGTATTCAAAGGATTCCAAAAATTGTTTATAGAATTAAAAAGAAACTAATGTGCACACATAGATTACCGAACAAGATATATAGGGAATTTCAATACTCTTTTCACAAAGAGTTTGCAACCAACAAACTAATAGTCATATAGGAAAACTCAATTACAATTACTTAAAATTAAAACATTTTTGTATTCCAAAATAACAAAAGATTTGCATAGAAGAGGTGTGGGTGCAAGCTAATGTTGGTTTCTCATGATGAGTTGGTGGCAATTCAAACATGGAAAAACATCAATTTATTAAATTGGAGGGATTATTCAAGGTACTTTTACAATGAATTTGAATATGGTGTAAAAAGGTGAAATGCCGAAAATTGAATTAGCTTTCCAAATATTTAATTTTTATTTATATAATTTGTGTATAACTATGAGATATTTGAGTTTTTTAAATAGAGGTATGTTATTTTTCAAGAAAAATATAATGCATGTGTTTCAATTAGTGTAGGTGTTGAGTAACTAATGATAGAATTTTATTAAAAAATATTGTAGAATTATAGAGAACACATTGTTCTATTGCATCCTTGAAATTGCAAGGCCTTGCATTAGTGTTGGGTATCAAGGTCTTAACATTATGAAACAATTTTATTTATTTATTTTAGATTGTAGATCTTAGTCTATTCTAGTGCAGTGTATAACTTATTTTTAAAATGGTTAAGGTGATAAAAAGTTCTAGGAGAAATAAAAGATGTATGTCTTTTAGGATTCTTATATATGTCAAGACAAAAATATATTAAAAATAGTAAATAATATTATTTATTTGTTTAATTATATATTTGGAATATACATAGTCAACTCTATATGCGTTTGTAGTTTTATCAATGACACATTTGTGGAGCCTATACGAATGTAACATCAAAAATAGAGTTATTGAAAGGTGTTTAGAAAAATGGAGGTTTAATCTATTTGCACCCCAAACCAACAGGTTGTCACTTCGAATGTAGCATCCCCAGACCTCTTCTAGGCAGTGCCACATAAAAATTCTGAACTCTGATACTAATTTAATTAATGAAAATGCTATGAAATCACACAGATTAATGTGAAACAACAACAACTATATATATACAACATATACAGAAAGACCCATGAGAATAAATGAATAAATATTAACACAACACATAAAATTTTCACACAATAAACACTTATCTTTGGTAAAAATAACACCAACTGTGTGCATACCTTCCACGATCCTCCCAGCCTTAGACCGCACTGCTCGGAACTCTAAACAGTGGGTCACCCCTGTGCTCAGGTTAAAAATCCACCTAGGTACAGGATTCGTAACGAGGATAAGTTTTCTTAGACAACAGAAACTCAGACAAAGGTGTCAATTCAAAATAATAGCCTACAATTACTCGTTCTCAACATGCCTATCCCACCCCAGGAAGTGTGCCGCTTCTCTGCTCAACAATCCTTCGACTTCCTCAATTCCCTGTTGGGGCTTCAACAATAGGCTAGACACGAAGACTCAGAGCCCTATAACTACAACTTGACACCTTGGGAATCAATTCCTAGCAGTTCTCTCACCTAGAGAGAATGCTCATGAGCCTAAAAACATGCTTCTTCAATATCCCATAGGCCTGACAACCCACCTCTTTAGTCCAGATCCAAATATTTCCATGGTATAGTTATAGGTACAGGTACAGGTAATTGAAGCATGTAGGTATAGATGACAATAGTAAGGTGAGGTGAGAATAATAATGGAATGATGTCCAAATGAACTAAATCCCCCCAATTACACTTGCATGTTCTCAACTTCACACTTGTCATGTTGGGAACTAGATTGGGTCCACATGGGATACGTTTCCCAATTTAGAACTTAGGATATATTTTATATCCATAGTTTTTAAACTTTAGACTTTAGGAATATTAATAAAATATTCCTTTGGGATTAATCCCCCTTAGCTTAGCCCCTTAATCATAGACTCTTAGCCCCCCCTTTTCCCATTCTGGTGGAGTTTACCCCCCCATACTCTTTTACCTGGTAGGTCTACAGTAGTGATGTGATTTCATTACATTTTAAAAATATAGGCTCACTAGCCTTTTAACTTCTGGCTCTCTAGACTAATAACCACACATGCACTCTGGTCTCAAAATACATACATACAAAGGCACTCTGGCCCTAAAGTAACTTGGCTCACCAGCCTATATGTAAAATTACATTATTATTTACAATTAGGGTTCAGCCTAGGGGTATTACATTCCTTATTTATTCATTGTCCTCAATGCATTATATACATGTGCACAATAAAAAACTTCAAAAGTCTTAAGAACGATGTGGGTATTCTTCCCGCATAGCATCTTCGTTCTCCCAAGTTTCATCCTCAGGACCATACCATGTTCATTGGAACTTTACTATCCCCATGTCTTTATTATGGATCTACTTGATCTTCTGATCCAATATCCAAACTGACTGCACTTGAAAGTCACCTTTTTTCTCCACCTGAATCACATTCCAATCAATGACATGATTAACATCGGGTACATAATTTTTAAGAAACAATACATGGAATACATTATTAATACACATCAATGTAGTCAAGGAAAGAATGTATTCGACATGAACAATCCTATCTAGGATTTAAAATGGCCGACAACAACGAGCTGCTAGCTTTGAACAATTTCCCAACTTCAAGGAACTTCTCTTAGCCTTTACTTTCAAGAACACATGGTCGTGCACATTAACTTCTCTGTGAGTTCTTCCTTTATCAACATAACGATTCTACCTATCTCGGGCAGCCTTTAAATTCTATTTTATTTTCACCATCCTCTCTTCCATTTCCATGAGTAATTCAGGTCTAACCACTTCTCTGTCTATTGGGTTGTCCTAGCTCACTGGTCTGTTGCACTTTCTGCCATAAAGTGCCTCAAATGGGCTCATCTTTAGAGATGCTTGATACACATTGTTGTAAGCAAACTCCACCAAATTCAAATAATCCTCCCATTTTGATGTTTTATCCATCACATACATCCTTAGAATGTCTTATATCACCTAATTTACCCTTTCTATTTTCCCATCCGACTCTGGATGATAGGTTGTGCTAAAATTCATATTTGTTCCAAATCCCTTCAATAATCTCTTCCAAACATTTGATGTGAATTTAGGTTCTTTGTTAGATACAATTTTCCTAGGCACACCATGTATCCTAACATTCTCTCACATATAAATATCAACAATGTTAGCTTCCTTGTGAGTGAGCTTTTGATCAGAATCTGGACCAGGAGTCAAAATTTAGCCCAAAAATCAAAGTGTTCGGAATCACTTCAAAACAGATAGGAGTGTGGGCCTCGCCCTCACGAACCCAACTCACTTCGAACAGGTTCAAACGAACATCAGATGAGTGAGATATTGCATTCTGTTCGATTTGCCAAACAAGCAAAAAAATTGTTGACTGTACAGTCTGTACAGCTGATGCGACAGGGGTTGTACAACTGACATGGCATGACCGTACGCTAAAATAGAAGGTGATGACATGGCAAGTGCTTATTGGACAATCGAGTGGTATATGTGGGTGAATCATATTTCAACATGTGGCATTTACTGGCCAATAGAGTTCTGCCACGTGGCACCTTGTTATGGTTTTGGTTTGGTAAAATTTTATGGAGTCCCTGGGGATCAAACCCTGGACATCCCCATGGGTCAAATGCCTTGGAAAAGGCCGCCCAACCGGCATGCCATACGTTGGTACTTATTACATATGTGTGTTAAATTTTATTTAAATTTGCATATATTGTTGTATGGCGTGGAGTTCGCGCTGGGGCTAAGCCCCAGCCCCTAGTTTTAATACGCGTTCCCATATGACCCTTTTCCACACGAAACTTTGCGCAGGATTTTAAACATTTCCCCACCCGTGCACTTGGACACTTGTTGCACCCTCAGCCTGTCATGCAAATGATGCCTTTTTATGCGCTGGGACGTGGCCACATGCCCCCCTCATGCGCCCAACACCTCCGTGATTTGGGGGCTTAGTTCGTGAATGGTGTGAAAATTCCATGTGTTTTGTGGGAATGCGCACGTGTTTTGGGTTTAGGCATGAGAGGCCAGGTTACTCACACAGAGGTGCGATTTGTCGAACCAAAGACAACAAGCTTTAAGGAGGAAAATGGCAGGAGGCCTATCTTCTTCATTTTTTGGCCAAATGAGGTGCTGAAAAATCCCAGCTAGGGGTTTTTGGATGTTCTGAATCAATTGGCATAGTTTTCAAAGGCATTTGGAGACTTTGTTTTCAGGTTTTACTACTTTGAAATTTTAGGGAGCTCTAGGGAGCTTAGGGCCACCATTGAAGGAGGCCATGCTCAGATGAGCCCAAGTCCATTTTCAGTGACTGAATAGTCATTATTGACTAATTGTTATTCTCTGAACTCATTGGGACATGTTTCAGAGGCATTTGAGGAATTTTACAGGTGTTTTTTCCACAAGGAAGCTCAAGGAAGCTCAAGGCCACCAGTAGAAGAGGTCATGCCCAGATGAGCCATGATCTATTTTCAGAGTTCTAATAGTCATTTTTGGGGTTTTTATGTATTCTAAACCCAATGGTACAATAAGTAAATCTATTGGAGTTGAGAAGCATCTTGTAAAATAATCTTTGACAAACTAATCCCATAGAGACTAGTCCATTGATGGAGGCTCAAGGAGATGTAGCCTAGTTGGGGGTGAACTCGTTTATCATGTTGTCATTGTTGTGAGTTTTTGTTGGTTATTATTTGGTGCACTTATTTTTACTGTTGTATTCTTTAAACAACATATTTAACCTTTTAAAAACCTCACACATAAACACATAAAAGAAGCCTAAACGTGACACATAAAACCTCTTGCACAACTATGACATACAACAAGGTCCTGAAGTTTATTTTAATGGAGTAGAGGGTGCTTGCATAGCAAAACAAGTCAACCCCCTATTTTTAGATCAGGTGGTATCATAGCATAGTTTTGCTCATGTGACTGCCATTGATAGCTAGAGATTTAGCTGTTGGTATTATTGTGCAAGTTTTGTGTTGAAGTTTGATATCTTGGAATGATGGAGGAAGCTTCAAATGGTGAGAGTTCTCATACATATTCAATAGCCAAGTTATTTGACAAAGAGATGTTGAAGGCGTTTGTAACCATGAGAAATATGGTGCAAGAGATGTGGGAAGATAGGAAGGAGAGCATAGTCCTTCAAGAGCAGTTGATGGCCATGAAGGAGGAGAAGCACCAGCTTCTTGAAAAGTTTCATGAGATGGAGACTCAACTCCATGAGGCAAAGGAAACTTTTACCAAGTACATGCATGGACATGAGGTATGTAATGCTATTTTTTATTCAAATTCCTCTCAAGATGAATGCTTTGGTGTTTTTGAAAATCACACGAGAGGAATAGGGTCCAAGTTATTGTTAAAAATGGGCTATGAAGGTAGAGGGTTAGGCAAGCATGCACAAGGCATTGTTGAGCCTATTGTTGTTAAGGAGAGGCCCAAGTATTGGGGTCTTGGATATGAACAGAAAGATGGAGCATATTCCAAAGTTGAGGAGACAAGGGAAACAATTCCAAGAACAACTTTTGTTGCAAGTTCAATCCCTCAAGCATGCAAAGTATGTGTTCAATATGAATGGAAATGTATGAAACAAGAGAGTTGTGACAGCCATGAGGACAAGAACAATATTTTTGGTCTTCAAAGGAGAGTTGGTAACTCTTCAAATTCACCTCCTCAAGAAGGTGATAAAGGTGAATGTTCAAGGTATATTTCTTCCTTTAATTCGGTTTATTTTGATTATGTTAAGCATGGTAAATTTTCAAGTAAAAATCGGAGAAAAAGTCCATGTACATATTGTGGTAAAGATAACCATCATGTTTCAAGATGTTGGAAAAGATTGACCACATTTAGGAAACTTTCCAAGCAAAGGAAACTTGAAAAGAAGATGCAAAAGATTTGCACTCACTGCCAAAAGAGAGGTCATCTCATTGACCAATGTTGGACATTGCATCCAACCACTCATCCACAATATGACAAGCAGATGGATAAAGAGACTGGCAAGAATGGAAGAGGAGATTCCATCATCGATGTGAGTCAAGATGATTCACAAGAAGATGATTTTCAGCAGAAAAAGTCACCATTGAATTGGCTTGGTAAGAAATGGTTAGATTTCTTGAACAAGTAAGGCTTGCATTTCTTTGTTTGTCGATGCACTTTTCAGCCTTATGTATGCTTTTCTATTGAAAGTATGACAAGTTGCAGCAGTTTATTATAACTTGTATGATGCAAGTTTGCATGTTAATGCAATTCTTTTGAAGGCATTCTTGTTGTTGCACAACTTCGCTAGGAGGATGTAAAAGATGGGTATGATACTCACTTGTTGCAGCCATATAGATTTTCATTTTCAGCTCTTATGTACCCACATTTTTTTGGGTTTATGTACTTATGTTTGTACTCGAAGGAGAGTTGAAGAGCTATGCACATGCATGTGATTTTGTATGTGTGTAAACAATGAACTTTGTGATAGTTTCACTATGAGTGACTCATGAATGTATCATGGTTGTGTATCATGAATGCCGAATTTTGGAATGTCGATGTGTTTCAAATGAGTCTCGACTTGTGTCGATGTTTTCTTGACGACTGTGTTGTGTCGATCATGTTTTTTGACGTATGTTTAGTCGATGGTGTTTGTCGGCTTGTAAGTCGATATTGAGTACACCAAGATGCAGGAAAATGCCATGTACGTTGATGAAGTACAAGATGCGACCGATATTGCTTGAAGAGCAAAAAAGTTAGTTGGCATCATTTTTATTCTTGTATAAAAATTGTTTTCAAGATTGATGGTTTTTCTTGGTTTGTGATAAGATGTTGCAGAAAAGTTTTTTTTGTAGCCATTGTACAGCGGATTGTGTTGACGCCAAAGAGTTCACAAGGCAGAATTGATTCTTAGTGGGAAGGCTGATAGTCTTCGAAGCACAATGAGGACAGTGGGTCAACGAAGGTCAGAGAACAGTGGTTGAGGGACATAGCCAGTTGCAGTGCAAGGCATGTCAAGTTACCTAGGTGACTGTCAAAAAGGATTTTCAAGTAGAATCCGTTGATAGAACTTGGAAGTAGAAGAGTATTTAACCTCAGGAAAATAATCATTAGCTTTTGTGGGTCTAGAAGCCTTTCAGTGGGAAGGTGTGATCATAATCTGGATTAAGGGTCAAAATTTAGCCCAAAAATCAAAGTGTTCAGACTCACTTCAAAATGAACCGGAGTGTAGGCCTCGTCCTCACGAACCCAACTCACTTCGAACGGGTTCAAACGAACATCAGATGAGTGATATATCACGTTCTGTTCGATTTACCAAACATAAAAAAAATTGTTGACTGTACAGTCCATACAACTGATGTGGCAGGGGCCGTACAACTAACATGGCATGACCATATCCTGACATGGAAGGTGATGACATGGAAAGTACTGATTGGAAAGCCGAGTAACAGATGTGGGTGAATCATCTTTCGACACGTGGCATTTACTTGCCAATATAGTGGTGCCACGTGGCCCAGACGTGGGATACCACATGGCACCCTATTATGGTTTTGGTTTGGTAAAATTTTATGGGCTCTATTATCACTCAGTTTGTAGTCTAGGTCAGGTAGCTGCAAGGTAAGGATCAAACTGGCATAACATGAGCTTCCCCACCCACTGTCACCTCGATGGGGGGCTCTTTCTATTTAGGGTGGCTAAACCCAAGGGAGATGTCCCTAGTAATCTGGGGTTTTAAAAGGGGCTAAGGTTTAAAGGATCAAGGTGAGTTTTCCCTTCATAGATTACTGCCAAGAAGATAGTCGAGAGTGAAGAAATACCACAGTAGAAGCACCTGTTTGCGAGACAAAGCAACAGTAAAACTAATACATGCAAATAGTGGTTAATGCTTCAATTGTCAATGACTATCAATATTTAATATACATGAGCATAAATAACAGTAATTATTGACAAAGTCGATGATTGCAATAAAGGCTATGGCTTATAATACTAATTCTCAATAAGTACAGAATGATATAACATCCAATGGAAATGATTAATCCTTTAATTAACACAATGCATTAAATATCATTAAATGCTCACATATAATAGGCTTGCTGCGTCACTATGCTTACTAGAGGTGACGTCAGCTTTCTTCTAGGGTTAGTTTGGTAGACAAAGAGGTGGACATTTTGTAGGTAGGCTAATGGAAATTATCAACACTTCAATATCTATCACTTAGATGACTAAGCCACAACGTTTTACATCAACTAAGAGCTCAAAAGAGGCATGACGTCATCATTAATCTAGGGTTAGTTAGACGTTAGGGTTAGTTAGGGTTTCAAATTTAAGAAGTTTGAAAGTGTTGTTTTGGCACAAGAAACTCAACGTTGGAGAGATAGACTAGTGCCTTAGGGTATTATGGAGTCAGAAGCAAGGGCTAAGTCTCGGGAGAATCTAAATCTAAGGATGGGAGAGTTAGGCTCTATGCTCCTGCAATGGCAGGGCCCTAGAGTCAAAACCCTAAGGGGAGGAGGCTCATTCCGGTGTTTCTTAAGCAAGGCCTCATGCTCCTCCCTCTTTCCTTAGAAATTCTTGGCAAAACGGCTAGCTTTAAAACATAAATCTAAGGGTGAAGAGTGTTGCAAGAGCAAGGCCCTTCAAACCCTAAAAGTCAAAACTCTAGGTGCAAAATCAATTAGGCCTAGGATGTTTTCTTTCTTCAACTTATGTTCAAAGGCTAACTCAGAAAAAGGGGACTTAGTGTAGCAACGGCTAGGCTATATTCTCCTTAATCAATGGCTAAAACAAGTTTTCTATCATGGGGACATATAGCAAGGACCTACTTGTGTGCTTGCTACCTAGGGTTTCAATGATTAAGCAAAATAATAACAATGTAACAA
>SNQJ01S0269090.1:0-11796 GCA_010110895.2 Picea sitchensis
GAAAATGTTATAACGGTTGATTTTAGCTTTAGCTTGTCAATCATAGGGTGTTTTCATATTATTAAATGTTATATGTTGCCCATAATTTCTTATTCCATTTTTTTTATGTATGATCAATCAATCATTTGATTATTATGGAATTTATTTCTAATGTTAAATGATGGATAATATCAATACCCAGAATTGAGTTTTCTTTCATTCTTAAATATTGGTTATCTTAAGATCACACAAATTTTAATTAGTTGTCTTCCTGTTGTTTTTAATTTACTCCAATATCAAATACTTCTTTGAATGTATTTTGGAAGTGCTAGTATTGTTTAGTTATAGGTTTCCCTTAACAACAGTACATGAAGGAGCTCATACAACACAGAAAGATAAATACCAGTTTCGTTGATTAGCGACAGGTTATTATGTGTGTTATTTAGTTAAGTTGTTTATGAATGAAACATTGAATGTATGGTTCAGCTTTGACTATCCACATGTTCATGTTTCATTAACTCTTTTTTGCAAGATTCTTTAAATTTATAAAAGAAAAACAATAAATATTTTTATGTGCTTTCTTTATCTACTTCCTAGAAGCAATCATTTTTCCATTGATTTTCATAAGTTTCGATTAAAACTTGCAGCTTGTAAATCATGTAAATAAACGAGACTTGTATATCCTCTTCTTTAATACAACTACTATAGTTACATTTGAACATATGTACATATATATAGTGTGTTTAGTAATTAGTTAGTTATTTCTCTCTTTTATTCGTTTCTTTTAGGATTCTTAGATTGGCTAATGAAGCCATTAAACCCGTCAGAATGAGTTGCACCAAACGGCTTGGGTTATTTAGACAACCCCGGACCAGACTCGCTCTTCCAGTTGACGGATGGTCAATTTCGTCCGTCAACAGAGTCTAATATAAAAATTCTCAAGATTTTGACGAAAGGATTCTGGTCATAGTAGTTGAATGCATCTTTTTTTTTCTCTTTGCTTATGAATCTACTGTTTTCTTTGTCTAAATTTATGGTAAATTAATCCTGATTTTGTACTTAGTGTTTATCTGATTTGCTTTGTTTTTTTTTTGCTATTTAGACAACCCCGGACAGACTTCAGTTCTTCCAGTTGACGGATGGTCAATTTCGTCCATCAACAGAGTCTAATAGTATAAAAGTCTCGAGATTTTGACGAAAGGATTCTGGTCATAGCAGTTGAATGCATCTTTTTTTTCTCGCTTATGCGAATTTACTGTTTTCTTTGTCTAAATTTATGGTAAATTAATCCTGATTTTGTACTTAGTGTTTATCTGATTTGTTTTGTTTTTTATTGATATCCTTTCTACTAAAAACCCCTGACGTCGATTGATTTCATCGTATGGTATCGACGTGACACTGCGCTGACTCGGGATACAAGGTCCTAAAGATCGGGAAATTAGCTTACGGGTAATGGTCAGACTCGGGACCTTGTTCAAGTCGAGCGCTTTAATCTAAAATAGACCTGGGCTGGATGCTTAAAAAGGTATTCTGAGGTGAGCTTCGACACAAACCTTTCTAAGGCCTCTTCCTTGTGAGTTAACGTCCCTTTAAAATACCCCTCGATATGGAAATGTTTTGGAAGTCGGCGATCGGCGATATCTTTTCTTTATTCGTGCAACGACTACTCTTTCACCTCTACCGATGTTTTAGTTGGGATCGATTGTCGACGATATCCTTACATGATGCTTGTCATGAAATAGCATCTTATGTTTGTCGATGCCGACAAAGATCGACACTCGGTGACCTTGGTTCTCTAAGTGATTTCTTTCACGTTTAATCCTTCCTGATGCCGAATTCTTAAGCATCGTCAGGGAAAGTTTTGACTATCAACTCTCTAATTTAGATGTTAGTATTTTAAGTTATTGGTTTTCGCATGCTCAAACAAACTTTTAAATACTTAAAATAGAGACAAGATGATAAGAAAAGGCAACAATTTTCATACTGAAGTGAATCGACAGTGCAAAGATCAAGTGGTACCCAAAAAGTAAAATTTGACATGAGCTTTTTAGGGTGTGTTGAGTGCTCAACAGAACGATATGATGGAAGATATATAACATAGATATAAAAATAATTACACATAGATATGGAAAAGAACACGGTAATACAATAAATCTCAAATTCTATTAATGATTCTTTGAAATACAAAGACTGTAAAATGCAAAAAGCACACAAGCTAGCTAGAATGCAGGATAACTTATCTCTGAGAAGGATGTGGTCAATTTCATGCACGCAAGAAGTTGTTACAATGAGGATATAAAGTAATTTTAACATAAATCATAAAATGATAAACCCTAAAAATAAAACCTAACCCTAGAGATGAAGCACCAAATGTCAAGCATGTAATTCCTAATGGGGTAAGCACAACAACTTCCTCGGGTCATAAATTTTGCATAAGGATATTTGTTTTAGGTTTAATAAATAGCTCGCTGGAAAGAAATATATGGATTGATCCGACTTTTATGAGAAGAACGAAATGAATATAGATTACAATAAGCTTAACAAAAAATAACAGAGATACAGTAAAACTGGTTTTCTATTCAATAACGAAATAAGTTGAAACTGTAAAATGCAGCTGTCAAGCTTGTTGGAATCATGGTGGCTTATCTCTAAGAAGAGATGTGACGGCAAGACGCATTCACCAGAAGCAGTCACTAAAATGAGGCTTTAAAGGAATTTTTACAATAAGAAAAGAATGCCCAAAACCCTAGACATCCAAAAACCCAACCCTAGGAGATGAAGCACCAAAAGTCATGTAACTGCTTGGGTGTTAGCCACCAACTTCCTGGTGTCGTAACTTTTGTATATGATCTAGGTTTTAGGCGTGTGATATCCCGTTGGAAAGCAGTATCATCAAGGAGATTAATTTTGGGTTTCCAACTGCCTCTCTGGCTATTATTGAGGAGCTCTATACCAAAACCTTCATTTAGGCCCCTCAAATGGCCCTCCTAAGTAAAACTGCTAAAAAATAGTGTAAATTGTCAAAAAATGTCAGAAAGTTGTTTTGAGCTAGTTGGTAAAGGTGGGTGGCCACGGATATCCATATATATAAATCCTCCTCCTAGGGAAGAAGCTCGGTCTCCACTTCTGTACTTGAGGGTCCCCCTGTATTAGATGGAGAGGGGAAACTTCTGCACAATTTGGCCCCGGGTGAGCCACTTGCCTTGGTGCGAGCTGGCCCCTACTTTTGACGACCTGATAAAGCTAGATCCTCTACTGGTTGTCGAGCACCTTGATCTATCTGTCCACATAATCATTGAATTCATGTTGTATGCAGTCGGGGCTGAGATCTGTTGAAATTGTTCCTGGCTATTCTCGAGGTGTCCAATAAATGCAGGCCAAGGGCTTAAGGATGTCCACGTTGAACATTGGGTGCGTGCCAAGGAAAGGAGGAATGTTGAGCTCAAAAGCGGTTTCATCCCCACGGCCTTGGTGTGGTTGATAGTGTACGGTCCATAACGTAGTGGGCGAAGCTTCCATGGGGTCCTGTATGCTCTTTCCGCAAGTGCAACTAAACTTTGTCGCCCACCAAGGCACCTGATGCTGACTTCAAGTGGCATTGTTTGTAAATTTGTCATTGGATCTCTATAGGATATCCAAACCTGTTGGCGGATGCTGTATCCCTCTCAAATGAACTGGGTGGTTTTGTCAGATTCATTGGAGCAGGAGATGAAAGGTCGAAGCGACCACAAGGGGAAACGAACATCTATGGGACCCAATGGTTGGAATCCCAACCCCACTTGAAAGGGGATGTGGTCAAAGCTGAGCTTGCTGTAAGGCCTGGTTGTAGCTATATTGGGACATAGGGAAGGATCTCATCCCATGTGCGAGGGTTCTGAATTATACATGAAAAAGATATGTACAATGGCCTCGATTTACAACCTCGGTTTGGCCATCCAATTTGGGGTGGAAGGCCGTGGATTTGGTGAGCTTAGTGTCCAGTAGACCAGAGGCTCGACCAGAAATGTGCTGGAAAACGACTATCCTGATCTGATACAATGGTTTCAGGGATTCCAAAATGTACCCAAACTCGTCTAAAGAAGAGCTTGGCGCGGGCTCCTCTCGCTATGATGCTCTTCTTGCAAAACCAGAATCACCATCTTAGAAAAATGATCAACAACCACAAAAACACAGTCATTTCCACGCTTGGTGGATGGAAGGCCCGGCATGGGTCCATTGAGATGGATTCCCATGTATCTTTAGGAGCAGGGAAGAGGGTTGTACAGTCCTATTTCTTAGTGGTCGGGTTTGACAATAACACAGGTGCAGATCTCGATATATCACTTGCCAACCCTCCGCCGAAGTTTTGGCCAGTAGAAATGTTTCAGCATCGCCACCGTCTCTTTGACGCCGGATGTCCTGTCGCCCGACTGTAGTGTGCTTACCAGATCAGATTCACTCGCTCATTTGATGGAACATAGATATGGGCTCCATACCACATAACAACCCATCTTGAATATGTAAATTATCGACAACTACATTTGCAACCAAAATTTGGTAGGTGGTGGGTGGTGAAGCTTGTAACGTCTCATAGAGTTGGGGCCATCCAGATGTCTCATGTCGCAAGAGTCTAGCACTATGGTGAGTGCTGCGACTGGTGGTCTGGGTTAAGGAAATCAACGGCATGATTGGTGCTTCTTGTTTTACACTTGATGTTGAGGGGGAATTGATAAAAGTATGTGGACCACTTTTGATGGTGTCTATTCTGCAATTTTTCCTATGTCTGCATGAACTACAGTGGCTTATGATCAGCATGGATTCCTATCTCCTTCCCAAGAATATACCGTCTCCACTAGCTGCATGTCGTACAATGAGTACATTTCTTTGTCGTAGTAGGGTACTTAAGGATGCATTGGACAATGTCTCACTGTGATAGGACACATGGTGGTTGTTTTGAGTGAGAACGGTGCCCACAGTATAGTCTGAAGTATCTGGTCTCTGATCTCAAAGGGATGTTGTAGGTCCCTAGTAAAGTAATTGAGGCTGAGCACAAGTGCCACTTCAAATCATCAAACGCTTGTTTTGGGACCGCCCCACGCGAAATGTTTCCTACCACCACCCTGTTTATTTGGTCGAGGGCCCATGCAATATGGGAGAAACCCAACACGAACCATCGATAGAAATTGGCTAATCCCAAGAACCTCCAAAGCTCGCTTAGTGTGGTCGGGGATGGCCAATCATGGATGACCTGGATCTTGGTTGATCCACATGTACCATGCTGATCAATGATGTAGCTCTAGGTAATTGACCCTGTCCATGTCGGCGAGCATTTTTCCAGGTTGGCGTATAGCTTGAGTTGCCGCAAGGTGTGCAAAACCTGCTAAATATGTCGTATGTGTTCAGACCCAAGTCTCTTGCTGTAAATTAGAATGTCATCCAGATACACCACTCAAAAGTATTGGTGAATGGCCTAGGATATCATCCATCATCCATGAAAAGTGGTTGGAGCATTTTTCAAACCAAAGGGCATGACCAACCATTCAAAAAAGTCCTTCCTTTGACTCTTAGTTGGTGTTCGGCTACATCTGTCCGCTCTATTGGGGACCTGTGGTAGCCAGATTGTAGGGATCAATCTTACTACAGCATTTGGCCCCTGAGTTGATCAAGGAGGTCACTGATCTGTGATTCCGGCACCGGCTCTGATAGTGATTTTATTCAGAGTCCGATAATCAATAGAGAGTCACTAGATTCCATCTTTCTTACCAAATATGATTAAGCTTCTGCAAGGTGATGAGCTAGGAAAGATATGCCCCTTGTGGAGCAGTTCTGGATATGTCATTGATCTCCCCATTCTCCCCAACAAAGAGTGCGTCAATAGATCCGCCTCCATTGGTAGCGGCGCGTCAACAGCATCGATGGGGTACGCTTCTGGACCTGGTAGTGCAAAGGTACCCCTGTAGGAGAGGAGAAGGTCCGGAGTATTCTTCCACGACCCTATCTACTTGCTTTTGATGTGTGGAGATCGGCCGCGAAGACTCCCGGATGGCCACGATCTTCGTTGGTTCCCAGAGAGAATCATGAAGAAGACAAACTTCCCCGTCTCGTAGATGACCTTCCCGTACTCTTTAGTAGAGATCAAGGAACATCACTAGTGGGACTTCCTAGGTATCCCAGGCCAACTTCCCATTCAAAGTAATAATAACACTACAAGGCCTAGACTCATATACAACATGACGCTTTCATAAATAAGGCTACCTCAAAAATAAAAATCACAAATCTCGAGAGGAGCAACATCACACACACCCTCATCCTTGAAGGGCTTTGATGTCGCAATGACAATTGACACTGTTGGCTAACACAGAGATTTCCTTGGCAGAGCCATCCCAATGGTGTAGGGTTGTGGGTGTGGTAGTTGCTGATAGGGCCATCCGCTTGATGACCTCTGAGATGAGGTTCTTCTGGATACCCGCTTTACTCAAATGTATGAAGCGGAAGTGGGGTGCCTTTACCCATATTTTAGAATGAAGAGGTGCTCTCTTCTGCCCACCTACCTCAGGCTAGAGATTGGTGGTAGAAACGGTAATTGGGTTCCATTGATTTCAATGATCCATCTCTCCCCTTTCCTCGTTGGCAACCCCGGAGTTAGAATCCAGATCTGATTTAGAGGCTTTCACTTCGCCAAATTGCTTGACTACTTTGAGCGACAGTCAAGAGTACTATGCCAAGGGCTCTTATAGTTACACCAGTTCCTGTATCTTCTTTGTCTCTTCCAGGTCCTTCTTGTTTCTGCAGCTTGTACCGATTTTCTCTTGATAATGCCCATATTTTCTATGTCCCTTGCTATGTGGGTTAGGTTTTACTCGGCTTCTTTGCTGTGAGGGGTCTCATGCCCAAATTTGTGTCTTTTGTTTGAGCTTATTTTTGATTTTGACGACATATCGGTGGCCACGCCCAAGGATGAGATGTCCATAAATACCATTTCCTGGTCTAGATGTATCTATGCAGAGACCATCGATACTTGAGCACCAGTTGTCGCCTAGAATCTTTGATACCCAACTTGGAAAGCGCAAGGTATGAAGATGTTTGTGAACTCTAGCACTACTTGGTCTCTCTTGCCGCAGTGTGGTCCATTTATATACAAGTCGTCAACTCCACAAGTGGGTAGTATTGTTCCTTAATAGGAATCCCCCGAAGGATTCCCAGGTGGCCGTGTGGACTGGAAAATAATGAGGTTTCCTCTATTTCCTTTGCTCATGGAAAGTTTCCACCAATCTTTGACATGGGGAACGGCTTTGAGGAGGCAAAGCACTTTTCTCTATCCAAAATTTATGAACAAAAAATACCCTTATAGTAGATACAAATCCACTTGTCTGCCAAATATCGTGTCTATATGACCTCTCAAATATATAGGAATATCAAAGTTTCTATGTACCTTGAAGGGGGCGGCCTCTCGCTCGGGGAAGATGTGTCGTATGTTGGTAGTCGTCGAAGGATTTGTGCGAAACTATCCATCATCTCGTTCGTCTGTTGCGCAGGGATTCCTCAATCAATAGTTTAAAAAGGACTCTGTCCCATCATATTTATTTTCCCACCATGGGAGGTCGTTTGGCATGCGAGCTTCTAGTACTCAAGAGAAACAACCTCGGTAACTGCACCCTCAGCTCCGACCCCGTTGGGGACATGCATTAAGACGACAAGGAGCAGACTGCTCTGATAATTATCGGTCCGTATTTTTATGAGCAGAACGAAAGAATACATACATACAAGTTCTAACAAAAAATAAATGTAGATACAAAAGAAATTGGTTTCTATTCAATAACGAAATAAGTTGAAACTGTAAAATGCAGCGAAAACAAGCTTGTTGGAATAATGGCGGGCTTATCTCTGAGAACAGATGTGATGGCAACGCGCATTCACAAGAGAAGCAGGTTATAGTGAGGCTCTAAAGGCCTTTACAATAATCAGCAATGCTAAAACCCTAGACATCCAAAAATCCTAACCCTAGGAGATTTAGTGCCAAAAGTCATGTGGGCCCCGCTTTGGGTAAGCTAGTACATCAACTTCCTGGGGACGTAACTTTTGCATACGACTTCCATTTTAGGCGTGTGGATATTCAAGGTAGTATCATTGAGGATATTCATTGTGGGGATCAATTTCATGCCTTTAGATATCACAAAGGATCCCAATACCGAAAAACCTTCTATTTAGTCCCCAAAATGGCCCCGAAAGTAAAAACTGCTAAAATAGTAAATTGCCAAAATGTCAGAAAGTTGTTTTGAGCTATTTAGAAAAGGCAGGTGACCACCAATATCCAACTGGGATCATGGATAATATTACAGGTTTTCATCACACTATGCATAAATCTAAGAGTGTGACTAATGGCTATTGCCCAAAAATCGCTGTTTAGGGCCCAAAACAACCTCAAAAGTTTAGGACCAAAAACTAGAAACTAAAATGCCAAAATAGAAATTATCTTGAGCTTAGTGGAATAGGGTGGGTTGCCACTAATATCCACCTGGATAATTCCTCCACCCTTAGGAATAAATGGTCTCCATTGTGTCAAGTTCCTGCATCAAACGAGGAAACTTTTGTTGAACTCGACTCCTGGTGATCCACTTACCCTGATGAAGAAACCAACATGCTTTGACGACTCAATAGAGTTTGATAGTCTGTTGGTGCTCTTTATATTGGTTTCATGGGATCTGTCTTAACAATTCTTACCATTTTAAGTAGGGAAGGATTGAGTTATGGGGAAATTCAACTATCCGGCCTTGAATAGATCCACATTAAAGACCAAGTGCAAGCCAAGGAAATGAGGAATACTTAATCTTAAAAATAATTTTCACCCGCAACCTCGGTGATGGTGTAAGGCCCATATCGGAGTTAAGTACATCTTCTAATGGTGTCCCATGAGGTCGTCCTATGAGGTTCTCTTTTTGCAAATGAAAACAAACCTTATCTCCCACCTGAAATTTGTGCAGTACCTGATGCTAATCATGGCGTTGCTTGTATTTGGCATTGGCTTTCTACACAAGATCATGAATTTTTTTTTCGATGTGTTGGATGCACACAATGAATTTGTCTGCCCTATCAACCTTTTTCTAAGCATGGTGGGACTCTTCCCATGCGACTGCAATGGGAAAAGCTACATCAATGGGGGCCAATGGTTGGAACCCCAAGCACACCTGAAAAGGGTTGTGACCAATAGAGTTGTGGAGGGATCTATTGTAGCTATGTTGAACATAAGGAAGACTTGCATCACATGTGTGTGGATGTTTGGAATTGTACATTCGCGGGATATGGACAATCATCTTGTTGACTACCTTTGTTTTTCCATTAGTTTGTGGGTGGAAGACAGTCGATTTGGTCAGCTTGGTGGCCATCATCAACCATAGGTTGGACCAAAAGGTGATTAGGAACCTACTATATCGATCAGAGATAATAGTTTTTGGTATCCCAAAATGAACCCAAACATGTGTGAAGAAGAGCTTGGTGGTGGCCTCTGCTGTGATTCTCTTCTTGCAGAGTGTCGAAATTGCCATGAAGACACACTCATTCCCATTCTTAGTTGAAGGCATACTGGACATATAGTTGATGGATATGGACTCCTAAGGCCTATCTGGATTAGGAAGAGGCGTGTATAACCCCTATTTCTTGATGGAAGGCTTGGCAATGGCACAGGTAGTGCATCATCTGATGCACTTGTGAACATCTTGTCGAAGCTTCGACAAATAAAAATGCTTATGAAGTACTGTCAATGTATTATCTACACCAAAACGTCTCATTTCCCAGATGTAATGAGATTCCCAGATCAAATTTAAATGCTCACTTGAAGGAACACAGAGATGGCTCAAATGGCATAATAATCCATCATGGAGATGAAAGTTGGGAACTTTTTTTCCTACACTCAATGTCTGATAGGTAGTAGCAAATTCAGAGTCATTGTTGTATAATTGTTTCCATCCATATGTCTCATGTCCACATGAGTGAATAACTATGGTTAACACTACCATCAGGGGTCGAATGAGGTAATCTGCGACATGGTTGGTGTTACCCTTCTTGTATTTGATATTCAAGTGAAATTGCTACAGGTATGTGGACCACTTCTGATGATGGTCATTTTATAAATTCCCTCATGTCTACATGAATTGCATAGGTCTGTGATTAGTGTGGATGATCATTTCCTTCCCCAGAATGTAAATATTCCACTATCAAAATGCCTACATAATGGAGTACATCTCTTTGTCACAAGTGTGGTATCTTCAAAAAACATCATATAGAGTTTCACTGTGATAGGCTACCGAATGCCCATGTCGAATGAGGACTAGACCAATAGCATAATCTGAAGTATCCATGTTGTGGGTCTAGAAAATTGAGGATTGGTTCTTAGTAGAGGTGGGATTTTTTATCCTCAAATGATTTATGTTGGGGTTCATACCACACAAACTTGGCCTTCATTACACCCTTGTTCATCTAGATTAGATCCCAAGCGATATGAGAGAACCCCAAAACAAATCATTGGTAGAAGTTAGCAAGGCCCAAGAAGTTGTGGAGCTCGGTCATTATTTTTGGGCGAAGTCAATTGCGAATGACTTGGATCTTGGCTAGATCCACATGTACACCATGCTCATCCATGATGTATCCCAAATATATTATTCTCTGCATGTTGAAGGAACACTTCTCCAAATTGGCATATAACTTGTGTTTTCACAGGGTGCCCAATACTTGTTAAATATGCTCAAAAGGATTTTGTGAATGGTCATAAAATATCATCCGTCATCCACATGAATTGGGTTGGGGAATTATTCAAGCTGAAAGGCATGAACAAACACTCAAAGAGGTCCTATTTGGACTTGAAGTTTGTCTTCCACACATCAGTTTGCTCAATCGGCACCTGGTGGTAACCTAAATTCATATCAATCTTACTAAGAAAATTGGCCCCCTTGAGCTGATAGAGAAGATCAACAATATCGGGAATTGGGTACCAGTTCTTGACTGTGATATTGTTCAAGGATTTTTAATCAATACAAATTCATCATGTCCCATCCTTCTTCTATACTGGAAAAATTGGGCTCCCGAAAGGTGAGGAGCTTGGTCTGATGTGGCCCTTCAAAATTATCTCTTGGATCTGGAATTTGTTTTCTTCATTATCCATAATAAAATGTCTATATACAGGGTCATTAGGTAGAGGATCACTGGGTGTCAAATCAATTGAGTGTTTTACCTAACAGTGCACAGACACCCTAGTAGGCGAGGCAAATATGTCTTTGTACTCCTTGACTATTTCGTCCACCTGTTGTTACTGGGAAGAGAGACCCTATGTAGAGGTTTTCATAGTTGCAGTGACCTTCCATTCACCTTCTGAGTGAACCATACGGAGGATAAATCTCTCAGTATGAGAAACCACCTTTTTTCACTACTTCACAAAGATCAAAGAGACCACAATATTTGGGACTGCCTCTAGTACCCTATAGAGTTGATCTCCCAAAGTATTAACGACGCTACGGGGCCTAAATTCATAAACAACATGACACTTCCACATAAATGTTTGTCCTAGAAAAACATCACAAAATTCAAGTGGGGGGAAATCACACAATACCTCATCTTTAAGGGTTTGATGTTGTCGTGTAGGCGACATTGTTGGATGGCGTGAATGTCCCATCCTTGGATGAGCCAACCGTTGGTGTATGGTTTAGGATGTTGCGTCGTTATCAATTTAAACCTCTTGAAAACATCTACTAAGATACATTTATTCTGGCTACCACTGTCAACAATGAAATGGCGTGGGGTTCCCTTCACTCACATATCTGAGTGGAAAAGACACTCCCCTTCTTCATG
>SNQJ01S0269091.1:0-11796 GCA_010110895.2 Picea sitchensis
AAAATCCCCCCATAAATTCATGAGAATTGAAGTTTTGGAGGCAATTTCAATTCTCATGTGTTTTCCATGGGTTCTAAGAAACTGCCCCGAAAACCCTTAAAATACTTTTAGAGATGGTTTTGGAGAAACTATTGCAAACTTAAACCACCACTAAAAGGGTAAGTTGTTGTAGTGTTTTCAAAACCATTATATTTTTTTTCATGGGAACCATTTCCACTAACTTTCCACCATAATTCTTATAAAAAATATTACTCAATCCATTACCAAACTATACTCTATATTTTTTCTCAATTAACTGGCCTACACTCAAAAGACTGTTCTTAAGACCAAAAATGAAAAGAGTGCCTTGAATATTTTTTTACCTTAGCTTTCTTGGTGCAAACTTCTAATTTTCCTTTTTCGACAACTTCTATTGCCTTATTGTCTCCATGTTTCATTAGGCTTTTTACTATTTCATCATTTTCCTTAAATTAATATTTGTTGTTTTTCATATGATTGGAGTAATCAAAATCATAGAACCAAGCATTTTCCTAAAACTTCTCTACCATATAACAAAGAAACATATTAGATATGAAATGTTTACACCTTCATCTTCAATTAAATTTTCTCCTTATCGTGTGTGAGACTATGCTTGATCCTACACTCTTTTTCAAAATGGCCAAAACTTTTGCAATAATGATATTGAATATGCCTTTTATCTACATAACCACAACTACTTGCTTGATGATATATTCCTCTTCTTATTGAATAATTTGATAAATTCCCCTTTCTCTCTTAGGGATTGTAAGTGTTGTTAATTTATTTTCCCACTTTTTCCCCCGCAAAATCCTACTCTAAACATTCTACAATTCTAAATAACCTATTTTCATGAAATAACAACTCTCCCATAGCATTTTCCAACTTCAACAAATCTTGGTTTCCTTTATTGCAATAAGCAATGAATTCCATTTCAATGACAAATATATGAGTAATTTTTCACAATTTACTTTATCTATAATGGTCTCTCTACGGGTGTATGACTCAATAACAATGTCTTGCATTCGGAAAAAAAATCAAATATATTATAATTGTCCTTTATTTGAAAAATCTCAAAACATATTTTCACATTATGCAAACTAACATCAACTTTACTTTATATGTGCCTTGGTAAGTGTACTACAATAAAAATCTCAAAATATATTTTCACATTATGCAAACTAACATCAAATTTACTTTATATGTGCCTTGGTAAGTGTAATACAATATGTACCAAACTTATTTGGTATGTTTCATTGTAACATTGTTTTGGAAGTATTGTCACATTTAGAATCCTTTCAATTAACAATTTTTCTAGGTGTCCTTCTCTCTTCTCATTTCACTTTTTGTATCATCAATGTATTTTAACCTCAAGGCTCATCATTCTCTAGCTTGCACATATCCCATATCCCATGCTTTTAAAATCATTAAGATTTACATTTTGATTACTCAATATTCATAATGATCTCAAAACCATTAATGTATCATTGTTTTTTTTTTTAACCTCTAAAGATTGAAAACCTACAAGTAGTAAACAATCTCCAAATCTTTCAAACTAAACATTAATATCAAATAGAAAAAAACAATAATTTACATATTTACTTTGATAGCAAATAGAAAAAATAATAATTTACATATTTACTGGAACTATACCACCACGCTATGACAAAGAAAAACAATAATACTTTGCCAAAACAACAATTATTCAACACTCAAAAACCCTCACACCCTTTATTATGCCGAAGGCGTTCTTTTAGGGGAGGGTTCCTTTGAATCCTTCGTCGTTTGTCCACGACATATGAATTTATAACATGTCAATAATTATGCCATGCCATCAACAGTTCTCCTCCATATCCTCGACATGTCCTAATGCCATGCCATCAACAGTTCTCCTCGATATCCTCAACCGTTCCTCCACCGCTCTATCCATTTTCGCACAAAATTGATAATGAAAGAGGAGGCATGGGTTTGGCTAACTCGCCAGTTGTTCCTCCTCAAATTTTGTGCCCACCGCCTCTGTCAATTTCTATTTCTAGAATGGCATGGCGGGCTACTTCTTCTTCATTAAACTACAAGTTGTTTCATACAACTAGTCTGTGACGACCAGTGGGCAACACTTACCTGCTTTTCTCGACCATCCTCGTCTTCTCCATGCAGAGCTTGGGTTTTCCATGTTGGGCGTTGGCTCTGTGAGGACCAAGAGAATAGTAAACATCAGTCTCATGAACATTTTGGACGCGGTTGTTGGGCCTAATTTATTCATATTTGTTTAGTAGCTCGCAAGGCTGGCGGGTTCAACGTGTCTTAGTCGGTATTCCTTATTCATTTGGGTGGGATTGGAATTGATAGGGGTGTAAGTTCTCCTTGACCTCACTTCAGTCGGTTAGGAGGTGAGCGATGGGCTAAGCGACAGGCTGAGAGGAGCGTGGGTTGGAAATTAAATAATGAAAACCTAAGATCCTTTCGATTGGGACCCGGTTCAATCCAACTAGGTGTGGGTTGGAAATGTTGGTGGCTCGATCTTGGCAGGGAGAGAGGTTGTTCCATGCTTTGGAGTGACCTAATAATAAAATAGACTGTTTTTTTCTTTTCTTTTCAAATTTGTGTAGTTGTTAAGATTAAATTCTCTATAAATACAGTTTTGTTCTACACCTTTTTTTTTTATACCAAAATGTTATCGAGTAATCTTTATTTCACCTTACCTATCAATATTTACTCTATTTTCCCTTTAATTAACTAATTAACATGAGTGTGTATTAACTTTGATGTTTGGAATCTATATGAACCATTTGTCCTAATTAACTAGTAAATTTGATGTTTGGAATCAGTATGAACCATTTGTCCATTTACAATTAGGCATCATATTCATATTAAACTTATCCACAGAGGAAACTTCATATTAACTGAGAAATTAAAATCAAAAGATGGACCAAAGTCTATCCATAGAGGCAACTTCATATTAACTGAAAAATTAAAATCAAAACATGGACCAAAGTCTATCCACATAGGCAACTTCATATTAACTGAGAAATTAAAATCAAAACTTGGACCAAAGTCGATCACAATATATGAAGCTAGGATTAATAAAATAGGATTAATAAAAGACACTTGAGACCTATGATTTTAGTGCCCCTTTGCACAATATTCTTTGTCCTCTGATTTGTCTACAACTTTGCACAACATTCTTTGTCAAAATAAGGTCCATTTCACATTGTAAATTAATCAGGAGAATTTAAGTTAGCCGCCCATCTACAAGTTTTTCATGTCACAAATGTTTTTTTCCAAAATCTCTTTTTGGCATTTGTTATCTGGATCCATTGAGTTAAAAAAAAATGTTTCCTTTACATTAACATGCATTTTCGTAAGAAATTGCAATGTTTAATGAGTGTTCCATTTAATTACTCTAAGAGCTCTATCGCCTTTTGCATAAAGGATACCAAATAGGAAGAGACATCTGATTTGCAATTACTAGTGCACTAAATTATTGGTTGGCATTCGAGGCGAGGTCCTTTTAGTTACCCATCAAGAGGTGCTTAGTTGTACAATTTAATGAAAATGTGTATCGTATGTAACCTGGCATGACAATTTCACTTAAACTTTATCAGGGAAGCTAATTAAACTTTATCAGGAAAGCTAACTATGGGACTATGTGGCCTAATGCAAAATATCCAATGACAGTTAAATTGTTAGATACTTTTGTTTTGATTTATCACACTTGGCAAAGTTTTAGATGTTTAAGAATTATTTTCTTGGTAGACTTTAATTAAGTTCTAACATTAGAAAAACACATTTTTAAAGTAAACATAGATTAAAATCTCTTTGCCATTCTAAATAAGCATTATAAGCATACCTCTGTCATATTTAGGAAGGATCCAATAAAGAGCCAATTAAAAATAACCACAACTAATTAAAGCAGTCATTCATATAGCAAGTCAAAGGACTCTCACCACCACTGACGTGAAAACGCAATTCCTCACTTTACTTATCTCTCATCAACCAACCATGCAACATACTTTAAAATTCCGTTGTTGTTTGACCAACAGGTCGTATCCTTCAATATATTAACCATGTTGGGTATGGCTAAATGGTTATAGACATCTAGACAGAGGTGTCGTGCTGTGTTGGGCATTGTTAAATGGTTATGGAAAAGGTGCTTCGTGGCATGTGCTTTTCCTTGGGTAAGATAAATGTTTTTTAAAGCAATTTAGTCCTTGAAAATGCATTATGCTTGTAGAACGTTTACTACAAAAATAAGTGTTGCATGGCAGCGTAGTCTAAAAACCACATTAAGGGCATCAAAATGGCCTTGAAAATTTAGCAACAAAAAAATCATAACAAGACTGCCCCGATGGAGAACCATGTTGAGTCAGTGGAAGAGGTGGGATGCAATCGATATCCACTTGGATTAATGCACCTTTAAAATTTGGGCATTTTATTCATTGGTGCATGTTCTTTGTGAACTATGTCAAAGGATCTGCAACACTCCAATGCCTTTCCAAATTCAAAATCATACATTTTTAGGAAGAAATACTCCTCGAGTTGTATTTTGGCACCAATAGATAGTGAGTTGATCTACAACCTACAAGCCCAAAATGGAGGATAATAAATTCATTGAGCAGGCACCATCTCATGGGCATGCCCAACCATGTTGAAGGTTCAACTTAGATTGATCTTGAGGAGTTCAATCTATTCACCTTCGTGCTTCTTGAACTACTCTTTCATTGATCACTTCTAGTGTTTGTTGTATTTTGATGAGAGAAACAAATTTAGATATGTGGGCTTCTCTTGCTTTCTTCATTTCCCAATCTCTCGAAATTGGACCTTAGATTATTTTTGGGATTTTCATGCAATTATTCCTCCACAAGTTTGTGTGTGATCAATGATGCCCAATGATCTCAAAAAATCTCTATGGTATATTATTGAAATTTTGGTTTTGTAGAAATAGTGCATCAACCCATTTTTCCCATTGAGTAATCACACCCAACCTCACAAATCTACAGAAATCTCAATAAATTGTTGTTCTTTGATGCGACATTAAACATTTTGTGCTCATATTTGAGGTGAATCATGGGTTCTTTTCCTTGGACATTCAACAATATATTCACACCAATCAACAATTTTTGTCTAATGATCTTTGCAAGCTTAGATCCACAACTCGATCTTAACAACTGGTAGGCTTCTCTGACGTGGCACCTATCTTGTATGGCATTTAGCGTTTGTGCCTCTGTTATTTGCACATTTATTATGGCCCTTTATGGTTCATTGCTACACTATTTTGCAAGTTTCCTATTAAAGTAGAATCACTACATGGGTTGTGTATTAATGATGAGACCTAGGATCTATTCCCTTGGATTTTCATCTAAAGGAGTTTGTGTTTTGGAGGTTCATGGCATAATTATTTCCATTTATTTTATTTTGGAGTTTGCTCGATAATGGCTTTTCCATAACTCTTCAATGAACCCTCCATTTTCTTGTCTTGGCCTTGGAAAGAAAATTCTACTCTCTTTCCAAAGTTAGTTTATTTTCCCACATTTGATGCCTTTTGAATTTTTTTTTTTCTCATGGGTTGGATAAATTAACATAATTTATTTCTCATATGTACATGGGTATCTATCACAACGTTTCTTGCCTTTCTTGTTGAGACCCATTTCAAGGATTTTTGTCCATGACGACTTTTATTTTTGGTACCTTTTTTTTGCATCTTGAGTAGTGCATTTTGGGCCACTTTTGCAAATATTCTTAGAGTTTCACCAAGAGCTTATCTCCATGAACAACCTTGTTTTCAAGGCCTTGGATATAGCCACTTTGGAGTGTTTTCTTGAGTGTTTCAACATCATCAACAACTTCAACTAGAACCTCGATACTTTTTTCATTGTTTTTGACATCCAATACCATCATTTAGTTTCACCTAGTTTGACATTGTGGGGGAAGTGTGAAATTCTTCCTCGAGTGATTTAACATTCTTCACCAATTTTTAAATCAATTATTTTTTTAAAGTAAAGCCTCATTATCAAGCGTTGATTCTTTGACTTAGTGGTTATCTTGACTAACAATCCATGCATTATGGTGAGAGGGATTGTCATCAATAAGGACATGCTCATTTTATAACTTATTTTTGTTGATTGTATATGAGTACCTTATCAATATTTTGGATTCAGGACTCATTTAATAGGATCGATCTCTTGTCTTGAGAAGTTTGAAATTTTTGTTTGGATTTCTATATAGGGATCTTTGATGGAGTGTAACGGCAGTTTGACCCTCTTTATAGTTTTGATGATACTTCTTATTTGGACCTATTAGCATCATCAAGCCTCATTACTTTTCTGATGGTTGATTATGTGTTGGTTCTGTTTGAAGCCTTTGTTCTGGTTCTTAACCAACACCTATTTTTTAACGCATTTTATGTGGTGGTTTTTTTTTATCCATTTGTGTGTCTCTTCAATGGCCTCTTCTATTTCAGAATTCCAACCAAGTTCAATGAGGTTACTTGGTTGTCCTCTTCATAGTTTTTTTCACACATCTTTATTGGAGATTTCATCCTCGACAAGTAGTCAGGATTATTTTCGGCCTGAAATGAAAGCGGAGATATAAAAAATGCGAGATATGCAGCATTATATCGATAATATAGGAGACATATATAGGAGATGAAACCATAATGAGAATCTGATTCACGATTTATATTAATGAAATAAATATAAATTTGTAAATACAGTGAAAGACTTCGCTAGAATGAGTGGCATTTATCTACGAGATAGCTGACCCGCTTCTAGGTATAAGAAGATGGTGCAATAGAGGCTGGGAAGGCATTTTTGCAATAGGCGGGAATGCCAAAGGTCCTAGACATCCAAAACCTAACCCTAGGAGATGAAGCGTAAAAGTCATGTGGGCCCAGTTTGGTTAAGTTAGTACATCAAATCCTCGGGGTGAATAACTTTTGCACTCTGATGATCTCGCGTTTTACTGGCGTGTGATAGCTCGTTGGAAAGGTATCATCGAGGAGATTCATTTTGGGGCCTCAATGGAGTACTTGCCATTGCTCGTTGAGAACCTCGATCTCTGAAAAACTTCATTTAGGCCCTCAAAATGTGGCCCGGGAAGTGAAACACATAAAAAATATGCGGTACCAAAATGGCTGACTGTTTTGACCATTTTGGAAAAAGGTGGGTGGCCTCCGTATCCACCTGGATAAAAGCAGAATCTTTACACCCGCCATTTCAATGTATAATTATGATAATCACTTATTTTTTACCCTACGTGGGTATGGGTTTGTGACCAATATCACCATCATTGTTAACTTACCAACACAAAAAAAAAAAAAAAAAAAAAAAAGTCAATATATTGTAGGTATTAGGTGGGGGAAGTGGGTTATCGAGGGGTTTATAGATATGCGAGGTATACAAGTAATTATTTGGTAAAAATAGGGATTTTTGTTATTGGAAATATGCATTGGGAAGGGGGTTCAACAACAGGATTATAGGAGGTATTTGTCAATATCCAATGAAATTAGGGGTATTCTTTCATATCTCATGAACATGCGCACTATGTCACATGTTCACTAAGATTGGAACCATGTTTGACTCGATTTCCTTTTCAACAACGACATTTTTTTTCTCTTTTGGAGAGGGGTTTTTCCTACTATTTTTCTCCCTTTTTCTCTATTTGTGAAATTATCTCTTGTACTTGGAACCTAATAAGACCTAATTGCAGGGACCCAATTTTTCTTATGTTTACTCCCTAGGTTTCACTTAAGGGGGTTTTAGTGTTGTGTTAGTGTCTTTTTCAAATTTTCCAATACAACCAATTATTGTTAGTTGTAAGATTACATAGACTTCCTTATCTTCCCAGTTGTGAAAAATATCATTTTCTACTGTTGGGACTCTTCCCATTGCTATATATAGTAGGCATCCTCTTGTAATGAATATAGCTTACGTTAATACATATATATATACAGTATATTTTTTTCTATTGTTGTTTTTTTTCATGGAGTCTAGGATCATTTATGATTCCACCTGAATTTCTAGATTCCCAAATCCCCATAAATTGTATGAGTTAACATGTTTGGAAGGTTGGCATTGTTACAAATATTTTAGAGTGAGATCTAATATGGGCATACTCAATACATTCTAAGAGAAAATGATTTTTCATCCTCCACCTTCTTAGGTATCACAAAGATCACATGTGTTTCATCCCAAAACATTTTAGGAATAATCCAATGCCCTATTTCATTATGGAGCTTATAAGTGTTCATTTTTATTTTAGCAATATTTATTTTAACTTATTTAAACTAACTCTAACATAGAAATACTTTTAATGTTCATTTTAATCTTCTAATTAATATTACTAACCTCTTTGTAATATCAATATTATTATTTAAAATATTCATGACTTTATTCTAAAATTAAATATAAACATTTAATTATCCATTTATATACAAATTATACATATCATCTACACTCAATTTTTTTACTATTTATTTATGGGTTCATGGTTTCATCTTTATTTAAATTTGGACAAAAAGAGTTACGAAATGAGGATTTATTTTCAATACAACCAATTATTGTTAGTTGTAAGATTACATAGACTTCCTTATCTTCCCAGTTGTGAAAAATATCATTTTCTACTGTTGGGACTCTTCCCATTGCTATATATAGTAGGCATCCTCTTGTAATGAATATAACACATAACACATAACATATATACAATTATATTTTTTCTATTGTTGTTTTTTTTCATGGAGTCTAGGATCATTTATGATTCCACCTGAATTTCTAGATTCCCAAATCCCCATAAATTGTATGAGTTAACATGTTTGGAAGGTTGGCATTGTTACAAATATTTTGAAATTGAGATCTAATATGGGCATACTCAATACATTCTAAGAGAAAATGATTTTCATCCTCCACCTTCTTAGTATCACAAAGATCACATATTATTTCATCCCAAAACATTTTAGGAATAATCCAATGCCCTATTTCATTATGGAGCTTATAAGTGTTCATTTTTATTTTAGCAATATTTATTTTCTTATTTAAACTAACTCTAACATAGAAATACTTTTAATGTTCATTTTAATCTTCTAATTAATATTACTAACCTCTTTGTAATATCAATATTATTATTTAAAATATTCATGACTTTATTCTAAAATTAAATATAAACATTTAATTATCCATTTATATACAAATTATACATATCATCTACACTCAATTTTTTTACTATTTATTTATGGGTTCATGGTTTCATCTTTATTTAAATTTGGACAAAAAGAGTTACGAAATGAGGATTTATTTTCCAGAAATGAATTTTGAACCCAAAAAAAAAATACCCATCTGGTTCCAAGACCAGGAGAAAACAGACTTCAGGACACAGGCCACTATCAGTTTCGAGTAAAGCCCATTCTCCCTGCTCCCCCGCCCGCATCAAGGCAGCATGCAAACTCCACATGCCCCTACCCACCTGGCACCCATTTCAAAATGAAAATTGGCTTTAAGCTATCAAGGAGGTTCCCGCTCAAGCTCAAATCGATTAAATCCCGTCTGCCTGAGATAGACAAAATATATGAAATGGCAATATTTCAAATAAAAGCTTCACTTCCACACCAAAAAAATTCTACATTATCAATTTGGATCTCCTAGAATGTAAATTTTAATTTTAATTTTAATAAAATAAAATAAAATAATAAAGGAGTTGGTTAAATATTTTATCATTTGTTTTTAGTAAGAATTTGGAAATGTAAATTTGGACAAAGTTACTATTTTTGTTGTTTAAATTGCATTTCTGAATACATAAATGCATTAAACTTGCTAAAAAATTCCTAAACACTTAATTTAGCCACTCAAATTTACAAATCCAACTATTCCTCACCAAATTCCCTTACCAAATTTTAATCAAAATCAAAAAAAAAATTATCATCGAAAAAAACCATATAACATTTAAACTACACTAATAAACACTCCATTGAGTGTTTTTACAAATCACTAACATATTTTTGCACTTTCCCCATAAAGATTCTATTACACCTAACTTTAATAACAATTTCTTTGCCTTTGCCTATAAGAAGTTATACTTTGTTATATGCGAAATGTCCAAGTAAATGAAAAAACAAATAATGGCTGTCCAATTTTATCATTTTTAAATTAAGAAAAAGTGCTTGAAGTTTATTTCATCAGTTTTTAGCTATAAAATCTCTTTTATATCTACTTAAGAAATATGCCATAAAACATACGTTAGGTACATTTTTCAATACTCGAGCATTCAAAATCTTTTTGTTGTACATCTTTGTATGTGATTACTACGATAAGAGAAGTAAGACTATAATGTTGTTTTGGTCTCGTTTCTCTATCGCAGTCATAGTGGTGTATAGGAAAGGAAATCGTATTTTGTTCTCACATACAAAGATGTTCTGCAAGAGGATTTGGACTCAGGTATTCTCAGCAATGAAATGTCTCACCTGCAAACTGCAAATAATAGAGGAGGCTAAAACATGACACCGAAACCCAAAAAGCCAGTTCCAATCGTCGTTGCAGAAACCCAAGCATGCAAACAAGAAAACAAGAACAACAGGAAAACAAGAACAACAACAACATGCAAAGAAGAAACCAGTGAACAAGCAAGGAGCAAGCATGAACTACTGAACCAATAATGCTGCTGAAGAGAAATATTGCCCATATTCAGTGCAAAGAACATTGCATAAAAATAAAATATAAAATAAAAAACGGAGGAAAATGTATTGTAACATGCCTCTTAAGTAAACATTTAAGATTGTGAGGCATGTTAGGTAAACATTTAAGTCTCTCAAGACTGCTATGTAAACATTTAAGAAAGAATACAGTGCAACTAAACATTTATTATATTATTTTATAACAATAAAAAAAAAGTAATAATAGTTCGAACAATAGAGGGTATGTAAAAAAAAAATATTATTCAAAGGACAAAGTAATATGAAGTGAACTAATAAAAACTTCACTCTCTATTTTCAAAATTTCTGATATTCAAACATTTCAAGAATAAAAGTAAAAATTCAGAAAGAATGTATATGATAAAAAACTTTGGATATACTAACATATAAAACATTGGGAATAGCTAAGCTAGCAATAATACTTCTAATCTCTTATCCAATCAAATCATGACATATATGGTATTTTTTATTATAAAAAAATAAATATTTTTAATTCCCTAATTCCAACAATAGATATTATGCAAATATTTTTGGTCACCTGACAAACTAATATAAAATCAACCAATTATCCATAACTATACTCGTTTTAAACCTTAGACCAAGACTAATAACAGTTTATTTACCTTTACCTATAAAAAGTTATACTTTGTTATATGCTACATGTCCAATTAAATGAAAAAACAAATAATGGCTGTCGAAATTTATCACTTTTAAATTAAGAATTGAAAAAAAAAAAAATTTAAATTCGATAGATCGCTTTACCCGTACTTGAAGTAAACTATGAATTCCATAGCAATTTTATTTGATCAGTTTTTAGCTGTAAAATCTCTTCTATATCTACCTCGGAAATATGCCATAAAACATACGTTCGGTGTATTATTCTGTTGTTTTAAAAGGTTTTAGCGTATAATATTGAATTCATATATGCGCTCGGACGTTATACAAAATACGATTGGAATGGGAAAACGCATTTACCTGTCAAATTTGAAAACCCATTTACGTCTCAATATGATGGTTTTGACAGAATCTTAACACTTATTTACAGATTTCCTTATGATCGATGACGCTTGATCAGAATTTTTAACTGTATTATTACAACAATT
>SNQJ01S0269093.1:0-11796 GCA_010110895.2 Picea sitchensis
TTAGGGTTTGAAGGGCCTTGCTCTTGCAACACCTTTCTCCCTTAGATTTTTGTTTTAAATCTAGTCGTTTTGCCAAGAATATTTAAAGAAAGAGGAAGGAGCATGAGGCCTTGCTTAAGCAACACCGGAATGAGCCTCCTCCCCTTAGGGTTTTGATTCTAGGGCCCTACCATCGCAGCACCATAGAACCTAACTCTCTAGTCTTTAGATTTAGATCCTCCCGAGACCTTGCCCTTACTTTTGACTCCATAATACCCTAAGGCACTAGTCTTTCTCTCTAACGTTGAGCTTGTTGTGCCAAAACAATCTTTCAAAATTCTCAAATTTGAAACCCTAACTAACCCTAACGTCTACTAACCTAGAAATTGATGATGACATCATGCCTTAATTGAGCTTTTGGTTGATAGAAAACATTGTGGCTAGGTCATCCCATGATAGACATTGATGTATTAATAGTTTTCATTGGCTTATTTGCAAAACATTGACCTCTTTGTCTATTATACTAACCCTAGAAGAAAGCTGACGTCACCTCTAGTATACTTGATGCAGCAACTGCATGTATATGAGCACTTGATGATATTTAATACATTGAGTTAATTCAAGGGTTGATTATTTCCATTGGATGCTATATTGTTCAGTGTTTATTGACAAGTAATATTATATGCCATTGCCATTATTGCAAACATTGACTTCGTCAATATTTACTGTTATTTATGTTCATGTACATTAAATATTGATAGTCATTGATTAATGAAGTATTAACCACTGTTGCATGTACTAGTATCATTATTGTCTTGTCTCGCAAGCAGGTGCCTCTTCTGTGGTTCTTCTTCACCTGACTATATTCTTGGCAGTAATTTGTGAAGGGAAAACTTGCCTTAATCCTTAAGCCTTTACCTTTCAAAACCCCAGATTGCCAGGGACGTCTCCCTTGGGTTTAGCCACCCTAAATAGAAAGATCCCCCCATCGAGGTGACAGTGGGTGGGGAAGCTCCTATTACGCCAGTTTGACCCTTACCTTTCAGCTACTTGACCTAAACTACAAACTGAGCGATAACAGTCCCTATACTCTCTTACCAGTGCGACAATTTTGCTTTTCTCTTCTGGTGTGCATGCCTTACCAATTTTGATGATCCTCGGGGTATCCCCACTGCCAATGTTCACCTCTTGAATATGATCATCAAGGGAAGATTTATTAGTTCCTTGAAAAGTATCTGACCTATCAAATAACTGTTCTAATGGTACTAAGCCCTTTGGAATCTTGTTACTTTTCAGTTGAATTATTGGGATCTCCTCTCCCTCCTATATCTCATCATAGTTGTGATTAGCAAACTCATTAGCAGAATTTAAGAAATTCAAAATATGTCTATCATCTTCAAAAACCTGTCAAGAGCCTATGTTATCCGGAACATAAGGAAGAAAAGAAACCTCAACTAAATGTGTAATGTAAGGGTTGGTCATCCAAGGTGTAAACAAGGTAGCAACAGTTGCCAAAGAATCAACCTTTTCATTCAGAGTCCTATCAATATGAGAAATGTTAAATGCATCAAAACACTCAATCTCATCCCACACTGCATGTTTATACCTTTTAAGTCATCGGTTCCGAGCTTCACACTTCATTGTTACCTGATTGAACTTTGATTGTTGCTGCTTCATTGCCATTCTAGATGTCTTCTTGAGTTATAGGACAAGATGACAAGGGTTGAAACAGAGGTTGCAAGTCTTTCCACTACTCGTGTGGGATTTGGAATGCGCTATGAGGTTTATCCCTAGCCACATTTGAGGCAAGGAAAGCATGAAAGTCTTCTATTGGTTCAAATTCGGCCACCATGTTCAAGGTATTGTCTAGGGTACCAGAGGGTTCTTCCTTCTTCTGCTCATACATGTGGAATGTTTGGGCAAAGATAGCGCAGGAGGATTCACCATGAGGAAGTTCACAAGCTCAGAAATAAAGAGGGGATGAGGCATATTCAATGTAGTTTTTCCCTGGTGCTTGTGTTGGGGCTTTGGGTTCCTCGTTCCTTTTGGGATATTGGTAAGGCCTTCTTTGGTTGATGGGTTTAGGATAAGAGATAACCAACTGATTTTGAAGTTTCTTTTCTATCTGCACTAACCTATTGCTCAAGCCATTTACTAGCTCGAATGTTGCATCCTTGGAAGGTCCCTCCTCTTGTTTAGATTCAGGCAATGGTTGCGCAGGGTGGTTGGAGGTTCTCCTATAATAAGGATCAAGAAACAAACTAAGTGGGGTTTGTGTTTTAGAGGCCAAGGCGAGGTGTTTCTTTGTGGTGATGGCCACCTGATAAGCAACATCTAGCGTGGTGGGCTCCTTTTTCCTGATCAAAGCACCAAGAATTCCATCAAATTTCTCTAGATATGAAATCAAAGCATAATCAGTGTTAGGTCTAAGAGCAATAGGAATTCTATGATCAGCCTTTGCAAAACGAGTATTGAATTCTAACACAGTTTCATTCTCTTTTTTATTAATATTAGTAAAATTTCTAAGGATGAAAGAGATATCCTGATTGTCGCCCCATCTCTCCAAGAATTTCTCAAAAAATGGATTCAACCCCTAGATGGAATTGTTCAAGAGACTCTTGTACCAAGAACATTCATCTCCCTCAAGTGTAGCAACGAACATCTTCATAGTTGCATCTTCATGCTCAATGCCCTCATCCTCACATGCTTTCAAAAATAAGGTTTTGTGCATTGATGGCCTTGTTTCCTTGAAACTTAGGTAGCTTTTTAACATAGTTAGTGGTAGGTAAGGCATGAGGTTGCCCTGGAATATTAGCTATGTCTAAAGGACCAAAAGTATTGAATGTAAACCTAGTCGCTTCTCCAACCATGTTACTAGAACTTGAAGCAAATGATGAACTTAAAATAATCAAACGACTATGACTTGGAACTATAACCAAAGGAGTCGAGGAAGGGAAGGATGATACCTGAGGTGCCAAAATACTTACCACAATGCTGGGGGTTGCAGAAGTAACAATTGTACCCACTCTGAGGGCAGGACTAGCTGTAGTAGTCACAAAAGATCTACTCCGGAATAGGTGTTCCAGATCAGTAAGGGATGGCTAAATCCATTGTGAGGGGTTGAACCGAGATGATCTACGCACGGTCCCCTGTATCCTGTGGAGTCACCAAGTGAGAAAAATAAAGTAAAACAATAAATGAAAACTCATTGAATGTCGTCTACCAAGGCTTGCATCCTAGACAAAGGAAGCTAAAAATAGAACCTCTAAAAATAGGGTTCTCTAAAAATAGATTCCTGATTCTATTTTTAGAAACACTTTCCACATACATACTGCCAGAAATAGAAATTCGTCCCAATACCCTTGACTTTATACTCATTAATCTCGTTTTTCCACAAGGGATCCGAATATGTCATCAGAACTGTCATGCGGGCCCTGATGCCCAACCTGCTAAAAATAGCAATCTGGGTGACATCATCCGGTAAAAGGTCCAAAGGCCTCTGTATGCCTCAAGGATCAATACTGCACTCTCGGAATCTAAATCTAGGGCCTGAATCACAACCTGCCAAAAATAGAAAGTTCATGCATGTCGCCCGAAAAAATGTCATCCGGCCTAGAATCCTGCAAGGACTCATACTGTATGCTCTGAACTACCCCAAACTATCAGGAGACCCACTCAAATCGTGCCTCCTAAAAAGTAGCAACACCTGTATGTATACATCTCTCTCTCAAAAATGCATGGAAATCAAATAGACTGTGACTCTGAAACTATGTAACCCTGTACTAATCATGTACCTATCTCGTGTGTGAACCAACCTCCTGCTCAACATAAGTGCTAAAACCCTTGGAAAATCTTAGTATGCCAACCAAAATGTTGCATACTGGCTCTTAACCCTCAAAATTTTCAAGGGTAAAAATCTAGGTGTTAACACACCCCTTCCCCAAAAGTTGGCCACTTACTAGGAAATCGATGACACTCACCGAAGTGAAATAGGGTCAAAACCATAATGTCCAAGCAGGCGTTCTATAATCAAAAGCAGCTTAAATACAACATGCTTAAATGCCTCAAATATTAGGGTGATTATTGTTATCGCACAGTTTGTAGTTAAGATAAAGGACGGATGAAAGGATGTCAAACTGGTGTAACTGAACCAATCCCACCACTGTCACCTCAATGGAATGGCTCTTTCTGTTTAGGGAGGTACGACCCAGGGGAGACATCCTCGGTGACCTGGGGTTTTGAGAAGGCAAAGGTTTGAAGGCTAAGTGATAATTTCCCCCTCACAAGTCACTACCAATTAGAAAGTCCTGGATAAATAGCCAATAAAGGTAAAAGATAACTGTAAGTAGTAACCAAGAAGTGTACCTTCCCGAGACAAAGAAACAAATAAAATATAGATGTGCAAGCTCACTTGCTAGTTAGTACTTCATATAATCAATGACTTTCTGATAATAAGCAATTGAGCAATAATATTGTCGAAGTAAATCAATGTTTACACAATAGCAATGATTACAATATCACTTCACAATAAATGCTAAAGAAACTCTAATGATGAGTGGCAATCAATGTAACAATATCAACACTTTAGAAACAATGCCTTAACCAATCATTCAATTGCTTTAAAGGTAAAACGAATGCTGCATAAAGGTGTTTATAGCATAAAAGTGACAGCAGCAATAGGGTTAGTAAGATTAGTTCTAGGCTAGGGTTAGAAATAGTTGGAGGTTGTTCAAGAATGTTTAGAGATTGTTTGTGATCAAGGTATGCAATACAGGAGGTCTTAGACCAGTGCGCTACTAGGGCAAATGGAGTTAAAAGAGGCTGCAAAGGTTGAAGGACTATATGATAATGAAAAAAAACTAAAGACAAGAGGGTTGGATGTTGAGGTGTTGCTAAAGCAAGGCCTCAACAATGAAACCATAGGGGAGAAAGGCTCACTAAGGTGTAGAAACCCTAGGCCCTAATGCTTTCTCCTCCTTCTTTAGCTTATTATCAAAATGAAATCGGCTAGCTTAAGCAAGAAGTTATAGGGCTAAAGACAAGAGAGTTAGAAGGTGAAGTGTTGCTATGACAAGGCTTCATCTAACAAACCGTAGGAGAAAACAACTCATCAAGGTGTATAAACCCTAGGCCTTGATGCATTTTCCTCCTTCTTAGCTCAATGACAAGGAAAACAAAACGACTAGCTAGAAGAGTATTGATAGAGTGTTGTTATGGCAAGGCTCTATATTACTTCATCTGTAATGTTCCTGACTTAGCTAGTCTAGGAAACGTTGTTAATATGTGTGTAGGATTAATTGTTTACAACAGATAAATGAGCATTCAAATAATAATGGCGACAAAGGACTGCAAGTTTATATTATGAAATCTCCTTGGAGTACAAATGTCGAATGCGGCTAAATAAAATGAATCACTCTGCTAGATCGATGACAAAAGGGATCTTAGACGGAATACAAAGCAAACAAAATGATAATGCTCAATCATAGATGAGCACCGCGGGCTCACTGGATGAGTTGGAACTATGGCAGCTCGCACGGTAACTGTTGGAAGCCCGACGAGTTCACCCTGGCGGCTATACCTCTCAAAATGACCTGGAACTGTCCACAAATGGTGCGCCCTGCTCTAGCTCTCAGTCTTGGTGACTAATCGACCCCTCTGCTGGCGAGTTTGGACCTCAGATGGATCCCCCTAGGGAAACACGAGCTTCTCTCTCTGGAAAATTGCGCCCTAGTGATTCCAGCGGCGGAATCTGACGATGTATAGCTCAAAATGATCGTCCTGGTCTCCTCTATAATGTGTCGGAAGGGATTCCTCAGATCTGTTCCGAAATGCCCCCTGGAACCCCAAATGTGCTTCCTCTGGAGCTGGGCCCTAAATGACAGTTTTTCGTTTTTCGAAAGATTCCACCGTCGGAAACTGATGACAAATGGCTCAATAGGTGCACCTTGGCTAGCTCTCTAATGGGTTGGAAGGAATCAGCCAAATCCGAACTGTCACAAGCGGACGCACAAATCCTCTCTCAAACACTTGTGCCCTCACTAGCTGAGTTGCACAATCACTGAATTGGACACTCTTGAATAGCACGGCGAAATACCTGGATGGTATCTCCGATGGGCTAGGGTGTCTCTCTCAACACCAAAACCGATCAAGGGATAAGCTAGGGTGTGTCTCTCAACACCGAAACCGATCAAGGGTGGTGGTTTCCTCCAGAAATCCACAAAACAACAAGGGGGTTGATTTCCTCCTCCTCTGGAAATATCTCAACATCAAATCATAACAATGCATAATGAATTAGGTTGTTTTACCCTTCCTTTATAGCTTCCAAAAGCCCTAATTCGTTGTTGACCACCCCTCAATATCTCTCAAACTCTCTGTCACCCCTATCTGGCTACTCGGGTATGCATAACACTCTGAAATGTTGTAATGTTATAATGTCCCAAAATGGGGACATTACATTCCTCGCTGCCAGAATATTGCTTGTCCTTGAGCAATACCTAAATCCAACTACATATGATACCGGGGTCCCATATCCACCTATGTGACATAAGGTAGACTCCCCTCAAGATGTGGTTTCTCCAAGTGCTCACCACGCATGACACCCACATGCTCCTGATGAGTAGAATGATCAATGGCCAAATAATCTAAGTCAACTCCCCGAGCAACCACTCTACTCAAAACTCAACTCCATCAAATGTTGAACTACCAAGCACTCCAATCCCTGGATCCCATATCAGAATGTGAACTGCAATGCCCTGTGGAGTATAGTTCTGTAACATATCAACACCATGAGTCTCCTACAAATAACACATGGACTCAACCTGAAATGGGTCTATCCTACCAGACCATACCAAACTCAACACGGCCCCCATCGACTGAACATGTTGCTGCCATAGTGAGGTACTACAAGACCTCAACGAATCACCAACCAGTGACGTGCTCTCCCCAATACTGAAACTCAATGGAAAATCAAAGTGACTTCCCCCTGCAAACGTCTATTCGTCTCCATCAGTCAATGAAATGCCCAGCCCTGTAATCCCAGGGTCTCATGCTAGTCTCTGACAGGGACCATCATGTTGATGTTGCTCTACTCTGATCATGATTGTCTGCTCAAAGTATCCATACTAGACCCTCCACTCCTAGATCCTCATAAGATGAAACAAACTTTTTACCCAATGGACTCCTGGATCCCATGTCAAATTTGGAAGTTCATCACTTCCAATCCCCACTGTTACCCATCAAAGTTGCACTAAGATGGACTTCCAGCGAGCCGCCAAAGTTTGAACATTATTGTTCAAAGTTCAGAGTTCAGAAGTTCAGTCGGTCGTAAAGACCACCTTTTTTCTCTTTACATTTCCATAAAAATTGTAATAAGAGATGTTGCACGATGAACTTGTAAAAGGTCTTAACCACTTTAAGTCCTAAGCGTGAGTTATACTCTGGAGTGTTTTTTTTTTACTTACTAATTATATTTTGTCGTTTTCGAGCAATTTATAATTTATGAGTTTTTTTCACTCAATTCCTCCAGAGCTGGAGTATATGCCCATGGTTAGGCTTGAGCATGGATCTAAGCCTAGTGTCTAATTTATATTATCATGCTAAACATTCTCCTATAGTCCTATGGAAATGTACTAAGTCCCCCTTAGGATTTTTTAATTTTTTAGTTAATTAAAAATTGCCAGAATTCGGCAATTTTTAATTAAAAAATAAAGATGTATTAAAAAAGTGGTACTAGAGGTTTAAATATGTCATGGGGATGCTAATTTTTGGACCTAGAGCACCCATATTACCTAAGTACCCACTTGGTTGAACAAAAATAGTGATTTTAATCACTTAAATGTATTTTTTGCTCACAAAACCCAAAAAAGTCAAAATAAAATCAAAAAAATCAGCATATGCAAAAATCAAGGAAACATGTTTTGACATGTTGGAGACAAAATAAAGCCTCTAAAGGCTATGTGGCAGCAAGAGGATGAGGGTCAAAGGTCAAAGCAATAAACTGGGCATATATTTGTTTGATTTTAGGCATGTGCCAAGGAAGAGGTGCGCCCCTCTTGAGAGGTGGCGCACTCCCATATAGGGCAGCCAACCTCTTGAGAGGTGGCGCACCCTCACACTCCCACGTTTCCACACATGTCATGATTTGAGATAAAGGGAGAGGTGGCAGCCATCTCCCAACACTTGGTTGCCCTCCTCTACCACTTGGTGCGCCCTCCCTCTCCACATGGTGCGCCCTCCTCATTGGGATCTCCACCCAAAATTGTATAAAGCAAGGCATTCTCCCTCATTGTGAGTTAGTTGAAGCCTTGAAGAAATTTCTTGTCTATCATTGCTATTGTAACACTCTTTCTCATATTGGAATAAAAAGAAGACTTTGGAGGTCAAATTGGTGGATTGGCCAAGTTTGTGGATGCTTATGTGTATGAGGTGATATCATTTTATTGCTTATTGTTTTTATATTTTGGTTAATGTGGCATTATAGGAGTACTATTACTCAATACGGTAAGATTGCTAAGCTAGTTTGATTAGTTATCTTGCTATTTATGTATTTGAGTGATTTTAGATGCAATATTTGTTTGGTTTAACATATTGTGTTGTAAGATCTCTCTTGTAGGTGATACCATATTCTAACCCTCTCTTTGTAAGCAACCGAAGTGATTGATGCTTCAACTTGGAGAAGTGGATGATCTAGCTTGACTCTTCCTCTCTTCCAAGTCCTTTTGAAAAAGATCCCTCTACAATTCATCAAGAAGAACTCTATTGCCCAACAATTTCCAACCACAAGCTTGTTCTCTCTCTCCCTCTCTTAAAAGCAAAATTCATTGGTTACTTTATATATATATATATATATATATATATATATATATATATATGCTAGCATGTTTAGATCTATATCTAGGACCCTCGGGAGCACCCTTTTACTCAATAAACTTTTGTAAAAACATTGTAAAGACTTGTGACCCCCCTAATGAATGGTCACAAGTCACTTCCATAAAGTCTCGTGCAAGATCTTTAATAAAATCAGTGAGACTACAAGCTCTCGTTTTTCATTCCCCCTGGGGGAATGGTGTTTTCGGTGGTGGTGTCAATTTTTTGCAAATTTTAGCTTAGATTTGATTTTTCATAACTAAAGTAAGCTAAAGTAATCATTTAATCCATTACAAGGCACTGCAATCAGTTTAGATTAATTTTTCCTTTTTTCAATCAAAGTAGAACATTAATTACTAGATTAGCTTTATTTTCTGCAATTTCAATTTGGCAAATAAACCATCCCCTCAGCTCCTCGCAAGAGGTCTGGTTAGTGTGGATTAGTAATTAGTCTCACATTTCAATTTAGTTATTTATTTTCTTGCTTAAAATAAAGAAATTCCCCCTAGCTCACAGTGCGGTTCCTGACCCTTCCAGTTGCAAGCTAGTCTCGATCTGCTAGAAATAAGTTTCATACACGTTGTGTTGGTCAGTGGTTGATAGTTTAATTAGGACAATCTTTGAAGTAGTTATCTTAATGCGCGGGAAAACACCTTGAAGTGACCTGCGAAGTAAGATGGGCCCTCTCAGGACCTGGCTTCCCACCCGTTTTGAACATCCAGATCTTTGAGTAAGTTTTACTGGTGAGACCATTGGGTTTCGGTAAAGCTCTCTGCAAGTTTCCAAACAAAGAGATAACCTCCAAGGAGGCCCAAACCATTTCATTAACTAAACATAAATTTATCCTAATAAAACACGCGAACTACATTGTCCACGATTCACTTTAAGGCACTGGTCTCAATTTTCACATTCAGCAAAGCCACGGGCTTCATTTTTTCAATTTGGTTATCTATTTACTTTAAATGAAACTTCCATCTAACAGTTGTTTCTCAGTATCCTTTTGATGCAAGTATATGCTTATTGATTATATATTGTGGTGAATGTTTACTTCATGTTTTATCAGTTTATTGTTGATTGTTTAAAAGAATAATAAACTCCTAGATTTCATTTTTTGTACTTAGCTTATTTCAAAGCCTTAGTATATTTCTTAGGGACTGTTGTCGTCCTAATAGACACTTGCAAACGTGAGCAAAGTCCAGCTCACTTAGTGTGTCCTTGGAGGCACAATGCCTAGGTTCTCAGTCCACACTGTCACCTTGACTGGAACCTCTTCCTTCTAGGATTACTCCTAGGGAAGCCAAGGGGGGTAGACCCTAGTTATTAAATCTGATTTAACGTTATGTTCTAGGAGTTGGTTTTAATTTGTTAAAAATCTTAGGGGAATACTAGCCTAAGATGCTAAGGCAGCAAATGCAAAGTGCAAGTTTATCTATATGACAATCAACCTTTTCCCTAAGTCAACTATGACTAGTGCTTAAGGTTGGGCAAGGGGTCAGCTAACTTTGAGGGTGTTCAATTACAAAATGTTTATTAGTAAAATAACTTGAAAATTACCCCATAAACTAAAGATTACAAATATTTATACAATGAAAGATAGATGTTACGAATGTACAAAGATACAAAGATATAAGATGTGTAAGTTTGAGAGATAATCAAAATGAGAACAATCCATGAGCCAAGCATGCCCCAATAGCACTTACTCTATTGGACTTCTTTCAATGGCAACCACTAAATCACTCAAGACTCAAGAAGGTGATGCCTCCCCAAGTGGGATACTCAACTCCTTCTTGAATCACACCACAAGAGAAAATAAAGCAAGATATATAAATGTGTTAACTCAAATGCTCACATAAACTTAAAACAATTGGAGAGATAAACCATAAGATTGCAAATAAAGATCCAAATATATTAAATACTTGCAATAGGTGTGTTAGTAAACATACATTTAAGTTCCCCCGACACACATGGATTATCTATGCAACTAGGTGATTAGGAAGTTTCTTAAAGGTTAAATAAATTTTATTTCCCTCCCCCTAACTATGTTTGGAGCTTTAAGCTTTCTCCTCCCTTGGCCAAATGAGTGTTGGGTGCTCAAGATAGTAAGGCAATGAGGCCCACCCTAGCTTCCCAGGTCAGCCCTGACAGTAAGAGTACTTCCCGGAAAGGACCCCCTCCTGGAGGGTCAGGAAACGGCCCCCCGCCACTTCCTTCCGTTGTTTTCCTCAAACCCATTTTAGATGGTGGAGATGGTTGAATAAAGCTATCCTAAGTGTCTAAAATGTTATTATGACTCGCGGGTGAGTCTTTAGGTGTGTTTGGTGTATTTTAGGAGTGTTTTAGGTGCCCGAAAATTATGTTTTAGCCCAAAACCGAAACTGAAACTGCTTAAAAAGAGATGATATGAGTGTGTTGCAAAATATAAAGATAATGACCATAAACACATTCAAAAGATATGAGAAAGTTGAACTATTCCATCATCCATTTACTTAGCCACATGTGAATATAAACTTGAAATAAAGAGCAAGTAAATGACAAGAACAACTTGTCAACAATTATAGCAAATGAGAAAATATAAAGTCACTTAACCATGTATAAAGACTCATTCCCAAGTTTTATCAACTTGGAACTTTTTGTGAGGAAAAACCAACTAACAATCATCATCCTTCTTCCCTTCAACCAAACACTGGAATATGACAAGCCATGTAAACTTTGATTACTTTGTTGCTCATGACTATCAAGGTGGGAGGCCAACCAATACTCATAATGATATGACATTGATAAACTGAAATTGCCTTCCATTTCAACATAATTCTGCAGTAACGTATCCTTTGGTTGAGAAACTGAAGAAGAACATATCACAGGAACCATCATAAGATTTTCAAAGTCAGCGTTCAAAAAGGTTGGTTCCTCGGGAGGAGGGTGGGGACTTGAATCATCTAGATATTCAACATT